>PVIC010023166.1:0-27072 GCA_004025085.1 Thryonomys swinderianus | reverse complement strand
AGTGCTGGGATTACAGGCGTGAGCCACCACGCCCAGCATTATATGTGGTAACCGGGGATCGAACTCAGGTCCTTATGCTTGCGAGGCAGGCGCCGGAACCACTGAGCTAACCCTCCGGCCCAAGAGCTACCTAATTTTGAGATAAAGTAATACAGGAGTGCAGTACAAGGGAAGAAAGAGTCAGGCATCAATTAAGAAGCACCTTACTCATCTCTTTTGTTTCCATCTAATGTGAAATTGGCAGCCATGTAAAACTGTCTGCTCTTTTGTCACTTTTTGCCTAGTCCTGTCGTGCGCTCATGTAATATTAAAAATAGAGCTCACTAGATTGTATGATTTGGAGAATAAAGTCAATTTATAGAGTTTCTTATTATCATTGATTTCAGAGAACTTAGATTTCTAAGTCTCACAGTCCTTTTGAAGGTGGGCCCAAATTTTATACACAGAGGGTTTAACAGCTTGTGTCTGCATTTAATTACTGTGACAAAATACTTTAAAAATGAAGTAAAATGGAAATGGGACTGAGAAATGAAGGGGGCAGGGAGAAGGAATGGGGAAACAGGTGTAAAGAAAATTAAGATATGTTATGTATTTGTGTCAACTCTCCACAATGAATGTAAACATTATGTACTGGAAACATGTGCTGATAAAAATACATGTTTTTAAGAAAGGAGGAAGGATTTATTTTGGCTCATGTTTCAGACCGGTTTAATGGTCCATAGTTCTTGGTTCCATTGTGTCTGGCCTGTGGTAAGATACATGGTGGAGAAGATGTGGCAGAGCAGAGCTGTTCACTCCTCAGGGCCAGGAAGCAGAGAGAGCAGGAAAAGAGCCTGGAGGAGGGGGCTGAGGACTAGCTGCAACTTCCATAAACATGTCCTCAGTTACCCACTTCCCCCAAGTGGGCCCCAGTTGGTTCAGCTAGTATACTTAACAATGAATTAATCCACTTGAAGGTAGAGTCCAAGGATCCAATCACTTCCCCTAAGTCGATCAACTAGCAACCAGGCATTCAATATAGTCAAGAGTCTTTTTAGGGATATTTAGAATTTCAGTTCTATATGGGGACTTTAGAATTTTCCTTGGCCAGAACTGTCAAGATAATATAACTTCTTTATGAGTTGGAATGACGTATAAAACCACGAATAATGACAGATTGTGAGCACAGTCAGCCCTTAGGTACTGTGTTGTATTGATACTAATGGAAGTTGCAAGAGAGTAATTTGGTTGCTTATACAAGAGCTAATATTCCTTTAGTGATTGCAACTTTCTATTTCCAGAGTTCACTTACACAGAGCACATTTTTACTGCTTGTATTATTCTTTAGGAAGCTTAAGACAGCTCTTATATTAAACTTTAAATTCTCCTTCTACAAAGTTTATCCAAGAAGTAGAATGATGAACTTAATCTCTGCAACTTTGCAATTAGTGTATTAACTTAAGTACTATTCTTGGTATCACTGTGCTCTGCAAGTCATCTGGTTAATGTGTTTCCTTTTGTAGCATTTTACCAGAGCATAGCAATTGGAACACAAAATAAACATTAGCAGACTTTTCTTTGTGCTTACCTTTGGTTATAAGGAAAACTTTTTTCCTTTGCTGTTTTTTCCTTTTAAAAAAATGTTCCTGAATGTAAAGAGAGTTAAGGTTTCTGCATTTCAAGGGAGCGACATGTCAAGATGCGAATAAATGTTCTCTACATAGATTCTAGAAGGATAATTTTTAATTTTTGTATAAGTCAAAAAGGAGAAATCAGGTTCTGTATTTTCAGCTTTTTCTTGACAAATACTGATGGTGTAAATTATCCAGCTGTTCTTCCTCTGTATAGATTTTGTAGTACCCAGAGCGATTTATAGGTCTAGAGTACAGCTGCTGAAAGTCATTCATCCTCAGTTCTATATTAAATCCATCATGTACAAATACATTAGCATTCAATACAGACCTCAAGGGCTTAAGACATTTTTTCCTCTTCTGAGTCATTGTCCAGTAAATGTTTGTGAGATAAACTGAAGCAGCATCCCAAAATGTTTAGTTGATATGTACTTAGAAGCACTGCTTTTAGTATTTGTGTTAGAGCATTTGAGATTAGTTCATTTACAAAACGAGCAGTTGAAATGAGTCTTCCTGTCAACAGTAGCAGATTGGTAATACTAATAGGCTTATTTTTTGACAAATTAGGATTTCAACTTGGTCTGCTCATTTGCTGTTCTTGCCATATGTCTGCAATTCAGTTATGTTCACATTTCAGAAACAATTATTCACATTTTTTTGACAAACACATGACAGGAAATAAGTAAGGGGAGTTTTCAAATCTACTGCAGCTTTTTTCTTTTCTACTTTATGACATCTATTTCTTCATTAGATGAACATGAAGTATTTTGATCAATAATACAAATGTAGAGCTTATAGAGATACATATGGATTGTTTGGCTGTGACTTTTCTAAAATACCTTCACCTTGGTCATAAAATACTGAGGTAAGTTTGAAATGTACATGTTGCTTGACAATGATAAAATTCTTCAGAATGTACATCTGCATTTTTTTCAGAGAATGTGATTTTCTTATTTATTAATATTAAATATGAGATATGATTGAAACATACAATGAATGTGTAGATTTTAAATAGATTGTAGTAAAAGACACATTGCAATTAATCTTCCTCAATATACTTCCCCTCATTTCAAACACACTTATCCCATCATTCTTGCCATCTTTTGAAGCAGTTCTGGAAATCCTCTTTCATCTTTATGAGGTATGATGAAAAACATGATGAGAGTTATTGCTGGGAAAGGAGACTTACTTATACAAACATTATAGCCCTCATCTACTTTATTTACCACATAGAGCACTGGGTAACTTCTGGCTCTTCTTCAAAGTCAAGACATCTGTGAAAGGAAAGTGCAGAAAAACTGCTCACATTATGGGTGTCAGGAAGCAGAAAGAGAAGCTAGTAGTTGGGAAGGAAGAAATGCCCTTCCAAGTCATGTTCCCAGTGATCTACCTCTACCTAGGCCTCGCCTCCCAACAGCACCCACAGCTGCTGAACTCACCAGTGAATGAACTCACCAATACGTGATAAACTCATGATCCAACCATTTTTTAAAGCCTTACAGCTGAACACATGAGGCTTTGGGGGGACATTCCAGATCTGTACCAGAGCATTCTGTCCCCGACTCCTAAGCAGCTCACATGCATCTCTATGCAAAATGCATAGTCTATCTCCAGATGTCAGTTTTAACAATTTCATCGTCACTGAAAAGTTCAAATCTAAAGTCTCCTCTGAGATATTAGCCCTGTGAAGATCAAAAAGAAAGTTACATTCTTTCTACATACATTGATGCTAAGTAAACAGGCATATTTTTTTTTGGCCACCAGAAAAATTTTCAAATAATTAAGCTATGCTCTTTGCTCCTGCTTCTTACAGTAGATATGGCTAAAAGCTGCCATCAGTATCCATGCTGCAGCCTCAATTTAGGCTGCCTGGAAATTTCCTCTGTCAGATTAATGAGTCTGCCTCACTTAATCTCAGTTTTCCACAAAGTCTCAGGATAAAAGCAAAATGAAGATTAATTTTCTGCCAGAGCATAGCACTTGGTTCTGAGTCCATTTACAAGCGGAGTCTTTGTTCCCAAGTGAAACTTTCTGAATTTTTCCAAACCGCTTCCACAAAACTTCCTAACCATGAACTGCATGGTTAGGAAGTCACATCAATGACCTCACTTCTCTAGTACTACAGTTGGCTCTACCACTTGTCCCTGACACAAAATACCTGACACCTGGAACTTAAAGAAGGAGAGGTTTATTTTGGTTAGTGTTTGCAATCCACAGCTGGCTGGCTATAGCAGAGGGGCACAGAGAAGGAAATCTGCTCATCCTCTAGCAGCCAGAAAGCAGGGAGAAAAGTGAAAAGCTGGGAAGGGACATATATCCTTCCGGGTCATCCCCAGTGTAACCTACCTCTAAACCCCACTTCCCAACAAAACATGCAACTCTTTAATTTACTAATCAATAAAGCCACAAATAAGTACAGCATTCTCAAGATCCAACCACTTTTCTAAAGCCCCACCTCTGAACTTTGGGGACATTACAGATCGAAATCATAACAATGACAATGGGTCTGTTTTGGTTAGTTTCCTCATCAAGGAAACTAGATACCTGACACTTGCAACTTAAAGGAAGAGAGGTTTATTTTGGCTTGCCATTTTGTCTGTGATTGGCTGGCTCCAAGGCAGGAAGGCAGGATGGAAGGGTCTAGCAGAGGGAAACTACTCATGTAACAGCAGCCAGAAAGCAGAGAAAGGAGAAAACGGAGAGGAAGGTATATCCTGACCAGGCCCCTTTGCCTAGTAGGAAATTAGCTATAGTGCCCTATTCCCAAAGCCCTGCCTATGAGTACATAAGGCTTTGGTGAACATCTAGATGTAAACCACAAATGTCACTTTAGAAAAACAGTATATATTTGTGATACATGATATATTCATTGTGAAATATGAGTACATACTCGTATTGCATCTTGATCTTTTTATTTTCCCTTCTGTCCCTCCCATCTCCTCCTAAATCCCCGTCCCCTCTCTATGAAGTCTATCTCCTTGTTTCCAATCATCTTTCTTTTATTTTGCCTTTTAAAACTATTTATACTCTGTGTTTTCCACATAAGAGAAATAATGTATTTTGTACTGTAATACATTTTTTAAAACATTCACTATTTTTCAATTATACTTTTTAAAGTATAGTTTTTGTCTCTTTCCTTTTAATCTTTCTCATGTACATTTCCAGATTTATATCACTTAATAATCTATCTAGACAGATTATTTCTTGATCAAAATCTTTAATGATTTTAGCATTTCTTTTACTTATGAAATAGTTGACTTCATTCTCAACAAACACTGGGATCTGTTCCTACACTGGTTTCTTCATTTACATTTTTTATTACTCCCCCTCATTCACATTGTTACCCAGCTAAAAATAAATGATTTTCTGTACTTTCCTTTTCTTGGGCTTTATGAGATAATTCTTCTTCTAGCTTCTGTTCAAATCCTAGTATTTTCAAAGACCATCTCCTCCATGGTCCTGTGAATTATAAGTAATTTTTCCTTTCTTGTTGTTTTATATCCCTCTAAAATTTTCTATTTTTTAAGAGTTATTGCTATGCCTATCTTATGTTCTTTAGAAGATTAAACTCTCAAATGATAAAGACTGAGATATTAACTTTTACACCTTGCAAAGCCTAGGACAGTCTCATACATATATAATAGATTTTTAATTAATATTTGTTGTATTTAACTGGACTTTATATTTAATAAAATAGTGGTCTAGTACAAATTTAAATATAAAATGTTCAGTAGTTGTTGAACAGACCTTTTAGATGCACACAGTATGCAGTCTTAGCACATATAGTGTCTTATGGGATATTGAAAGTAATTTCTTGTTTATAATGAACGAGATTCTTAAAACACCCAATATGAGCTTAGTGCAAATTCTTACTGTGGATTAAAGAAAGCATAAAGATGGTTTATGTAATCAGCGCTGAAGTGGTCAGACAGTGTTTGGATCACATATTCTGCCTTCATCAGTGAATGAACTCATTGATGAGACTGTAATTTGATGGCATTACTGGGAAGATGGGCCTGAACTGAAAGGAGTGGATCATTGAAGTGTAAACTGTAGTCTGCATCTTGACGGTCCTTGGCCTCTGCTCTCAGTCTCCTTTCTCTTCTGCTCTGGACTGCCATGAAGTGGGTCATTTTCCCATGCTCCACCCTTTGCCATGAAGTTCTGTTTTACCACAGGCCCATAGCAAGTGAACCAGCCAGCCATAGATTTAAACCATGAGACAAAATAAACATTTTCTCCTTAAGTATTTGGTCACTGCAGTGCAAAGCTGACTAACAGAATGATTTTGCCAGGACATAACTAGCACTGAATTGTTTAATTTCTTATATTATTAGTTTGCTTTCTAATAATTTGACTTCTTACAACAAAAGCAAATTCTACTTATAGATTCACTTATTTAAGTCTAACAGTTTCTACTAGAAAATTTCAAGTTTTAGTTTAATGAAATTATTCTACACGAAGTTAAAAAAGTACATCATATTAAGAGCTTAAAATCAAAAATAGAATATCCTTGCCTTATACTTTTCAACTACCAATTATTCTCCATACATAATCATTTAAAAATATTTTGGCTATTCTTCTGATTATTTAATTCAGTATTTGAAAATATTAACAGTGAATTGCTCTTTTGATTTAAATTTTACTTTATCAAGATAATATAAAAATTCATATAATGCTATAATAACAATTATCATACCCATGTTTCAACTATTTTATTGTGTAGTTTTTAAGGCTCTGAAACAACTATTTTAACTCTTTCAAATTTTTTTTACTATTTATGCTTGCATTTAAAAATATTATAGTTTACTGTTTTTAAATTTTTCTTAGTTTGACCTTTATTGACTTCTTTTTAGAGAAGATTGTGACTTAATTTTCTTACCACTGCTGTATGTACATGTGCAAATACATACACAGACATATGTATTGTCTCTTCTCTTTTCTTAAAGTGCTAAATTAGGTGTGCCTAATTTAGCAGTGAGGATATTCTGAGAAATGCCCTTGCTAAATGCTTTTGTCCTTGGGAAAACATCAGAGTGTACTTACACAGACTTCAGTGGGCATATCACATACTTATACTATTGCTTTTAGGGCCATTATGAACAACACAAGATTAAATCATGTTTAAAGAAAATGGTGCACTCAAGAGATGGTAAATAGGTAAATAAATAGGAGAAATGTGAGACTGCCATGGTAAATAAGTCTAGTTTTTAAAATAAACTTTTTCCTAAGTACCAATAGACTTTAAAATAATAATAAAAGTATGGTATAGTAAGTACATAAACCAGTGACATAGTCATTATCATTGTCAGGCACTATGTCCTGTGCATAACTGTGTGTGTTATACCTATATATGACCAGCAGGGAAGCAGGTTTGATTATGCCAGCATCATACAAACCTGCAAGTGAGGTGCTGTGCTGTGGTACAGTGGCTACAATACCCATAAGTAAGGGGCTTATTTTTATCTTCACTTGATCTTATAGAATCACCACTGTATGTATGGTCTATTTTTGACAGAAATATTATGCTGAGGATGACTATCTTTCATGGTTTTGGTTCAATATCATCTGCTTATATATTATTATAGTTATGTGTCTCCTTTTTATTGAGTCATATAATGTAAAATGGCTACTATTTGTAACTTTATACTTTATCTGGTTAAAATTTTATTTTTTATTTTGCTAAGCTTACTATGTACCTACTACTGCAAGCTATATATATATAAACCCATTGGCACTGGGGATTGAACTCAGGGCTTTTTCAGTCAGGCTCTGATTTTTTGAATAAATTCAATGCTCTTGTCAGATTGATTAATCATCTTATAATTGCCATCTGCATTTAACTACAACAGAAAACATGGTCCAAATCTCAAAAGTTTTCAATAACAAAAGTTTATTTTTTATTAATAGTTGACAAATCATAATTGTATTACATTTATAGAGTCTATTGCAATATTCTGATATATGTATCTAAGGCAGAGTGATTAAAGCAAGGTAATTAACATATTTAACACCTCACTTAACATTTTTAATGATAATAGATTTTAAATATCCTTTCTAGGTATTTTGAAATATATAATATTTGTTATTAATCATAATTACCTGCTGTCCAGTTGATGTCAAAACTCTTTTTGTCAAGCTGAAAATTTACACTCTTTGGCCAATAGCTCCCATTATTCTCTTATTACCTCTACCTAAAATTTAATTCTTAATTGTGATAGTTTTTTTTTTTTTTACTGTGGGTCAGCTGCAAACCTGTCCATATCCTCGTCTCTTGAGGATTCAGAACACTGAGGCAACTGTCATATTGCCAGTCTTGTGTCAGAGGCTGAAAAATGTCAACCGCATCCTTCTCTTAAAGTTTTTGTGAAATGTCACATTGAAATGCATTTCATCAGTCAAATGACACCAGTGGCAAATAGCCTGCCATTGAGGGGGCTGAGAATATTTTTGAAAAAATAATACACTTACTGTATGCACTAGGTAAAGTGTGAGTTCAGTTTTTAGTGTTCTAGCTTATTTTTACTTTTCCTTTCTCCATAGTGTCCCATCCCTATTTTAAGATCATAATTTTAATCTTCATTTATTTTTCTGATGACAGTGATTAGAATTTTTTGATTTTTTTGTTTGTTTCTAGACATATCAGTTTCTTCTAGTTCATTTTTCTCCTCTTTGTTTATTTTGGTTTTACCTTCACATTGGAGTCTTTTATAAATATTTAGAATGTCTCGGATGTCGGTTTCTTTTAAGCAAAGCATTAACAACTTGATTTAAGTATCTATTTCTAGGTCTTGTTATTTAGTCTACCTTATTTTAGAGTCTTTAGGGTATTGGGAACTAGTTCTTTGACAGAGACCCTAAATCTGAGAATAAAGATATTTTTCTCTGGGTAAGTTCAGTTTTTCCAAGAAGATAATCTCTGCACATACACATACCCATGTGTATGAAAGATGCTGAGTTCTCAGGTTGTGCACATAAAAGGAGAGCTAAATGGTAAGGGATCTCATATCCATTGTGTAAACTTTAATAAATACACATTTACCTTTCCTTACATCTTACCTTTGCCTTCTACCATATTTAAAGTCTCTGAGTGATGGCCTACCCCAGTAAAATCTATTCCATGAAAACTGTAGTCTTTTAATGCTAGGGTCCAGTTCAGGGATGGGAGGTGTGTGTGTGTGTGTGTGTGTGTGTGTGTGTGTTCTCTACCCAACAGATTTTTAATCCTGAGCTTTAAAAAGTGTTTTATGAAGTGAACTAGCTCCTTTTTCAATCTTTATTCCTTTAAGTTACAGCTTTCTTTTCCCTGAAAATCTTTCATCGGTACCCTCCTCCCAAATAAATTAAAAATCTCCTCTAGTAATGCCTTTTATTTATTTTCTTTTTATGCGTCTCCTCTTCTCTTTGCCATTTTAGTGAAGTTAGTGAAAATAATAAACATTTTTTTTCTTTTTTTGAGACAGGATTTTGCTTTGTAGTTCAGGCTGGCCCTGAACTCATTATATAGCCCTGGCAAGCCTGGAACTCACAGCAATCCTCCTGCCTCTGCCTCCCTAGAGCTGGGATTACAGGTGTGAGCCACCATGCCTGGCATTGTGGTGTGAGGTACTGATTGTTGGTGGGTGTGAGTCACCATGCACAACACTATGGTTTGTGGTTACCAGGGATCGAACTCAGGGCCTTGCGCTTGGACGGCAGGCACTGGAACCACTGAGCTAAATCCCTGGCCCAGTAATATAAAATTTTTATGACCACCAGAAAATTGATGAAATTTTAAAAGTAATAAACTATAAACTTTCAACAAATCACAGATGGGACTTTATGGAAGAAATTATGAATGTGTGTTTTAGTCACATTCTAGTTCCTGGGGAAAAAATACACAATACCTACAAATTAAAGGAGGTGAAGTTTATTTTGGCTCTCAGATTTTAGAGGGTCCAGTCTGTAGTTGCCTGGTTCCAAGGCACAAATGTCTTGGTGGAAAGATCTGGTGAAAGAAAGAAGAAAACTGCTCATGAAATGGTCATCAGGAAGAAGATTGAGAAAGGAGGAGCTGTAAAGGGAAATATTTCCTCCCAAGTTATACTCACAGTGTCCTCTAACCAGGTCCTACCTCCTAATAACACACTTCTGGGCTCATTAGTGGATGAATCTACTGATAAATGTAGCACCTCAGTGATCCAGTCATCTTCCAGAATCCCACACCTCTGAACATAGTAAGCCTTTGGTGGAACATTCTAGATCTATTTAAACAATAACCAATTACTTTGTAATAGAACAATATTGGGAAAACTCTTCCATTTTCAGAAATGGGTCAAAGATATATACAAAATATGACAAATAAGGGAGTTGGTATGTAAGCTAAACCACACTTCAGAGAGTTTTGGAAGATAGATGGCAGGTTATTTATTTGTTTGACAGGTTTTCTGTGCCATCCAAGCTGGCTTTGAATTTACTATGTTGTCTGTGCTGGTCTTGAACTCCTGCTCTTCCTCCCTCAGCCTCTCAAGTTCTGAGTTTGCACTGTTTCTCCATACCTAGCTTAATGTTTTGAAATATAAGAAACTCATATTTGAATGGGACTGATTTCAAAAAATGTATCTATAACACAAAAATCATTATTTTAAAGTGTTATCTCCAGAACACTGGAATTGCATTTTCCATTGTCTTTTATAGGTGCTTTTATATATACTTATTTTAGCAATGTTGAATTATGATATCATGAAGTATAAAGGTTACCCAACTGATAAGCAGTTTGAGACTTTGTAGTAAACTTTCTTGGTGTTCCTGGTAGAACTTCTCAGAGGGTTAATTTTCATCTCTAAATTTCATAAATCTAAGAAGTTAAGGTATCTACAACCAGAAATACAAAGGGGAAAACACATGAGTGATAAAGCCAGACAGATAGAAGTCTAAAATTTCAAAAATTAAAAATTTCCAAGAGATGAAGGCCTTAATTTATTGTTGCTATAACTGTGGAAACCTACCAATAATTTGGTAACAGTGACTTGGATTTGAATCATGTTTATCCTACTGTCTAGTAGTACGTATTATTTAACTTGTTTGTGTATTAGTTTGCTTATTATAAAACAAACAATTGTATTTCATACAGCTATTCAGAGATAAAATGAGATACTGTACCTGGAATATAGTAAGCCTTTAATAATAATTAATGTAGTTCATTAAAAAGTAGAAAACCGAAACTTTGCTGAATTTATCAGTTACAATAACTTTTTGGCTCCATTTATAGGATAACCTACAAGTGAGATTATGTTATCTACAAAAAGGGATAATGTGATTTCTTTTCTTCCTATTGGTTTGCCTTGTATTTCTTTGTCTTATCCCATATCTCTAAGAACTACAATACTATATTGAAATTGCTATTCAATATTATATTGAGTAGCAGTGGTAAAACTGGAATACTTATTTTATTACAGACCTTAGAGGAGACACTTTCAGTTTTTCCATATTACATGTGCTGTGGGCTTCACATATGTAGCCTTTCATGTGTGGAGGTATTAGGTATATGTGATTTTGTGAAGATTTTTTTAAAAAAGACAGATGCTGAATTTTATCAAATTCTTTCTCTGCCTCTATTGAGATGATCATTGTCTTACAATCATGGATTTGCTTGTATTGAACTATCTTTATTACTGTGATAAAGCCCATTTGATCATAGTATGCAATCTTCATGATATACTACTAGATTTAGCTTGCTGGAGTTTTGTTGAGAAATTTTGGTTCTATGTACATTGTAGTTTTCTACAATGAAAATTATCAAGGGCACAATAACAATAACAGAAAACCATCCTGTGTCAATGGATTAGAAGAATCAACATTGGATGCTCATACTACCCAAAGTAATTTACCAGATTCAATGCAATCTCATTCAGAATACAATGACATTCTTCACAGAACTTTAAAAAGCAATCACAAAATTTATATGCAACTACAAAAGACTTCAAATAGCTGAAACAATCCTGGGGAAGATCAAAACAAAAGAAAAACAAACAAAGCTAGAGGCATCATAATACCTGACCTACAAAGCTGTAGCAATCCAAATAGCATAATACTGTCATAAAAACAAACACATAGATCGGTCAAAGTAGAGAACCCTGAAACAAATCCACACATCGATAGCCTCTTGCTGTTTCCAAAGGTACCCAGGCTACATTGCAAACAGAATTTTTTTTTATAAACAATTGGTGCCTGAAGAATTAGATAATTATACAGAGAAAAATGAAATGAGATCCTTACCTCCTGTCGCATAGAAAAATCAACTCTAAATTGATCAAAGACTTAAACTAATGCCTCTTTTAGAGGCATTAAAAATTTCATCATTTTTTGTGCTTTATGTGGATGAAGACTCACTCAACAAAAACAACTTTTTTTCTGTAAAATTCACAGATTCCATAGATTCAACTAAATGAAATAAGCTCATATTCTCTAGTAATTTTCTTAAGGGTTAATTATCTGAGAATTTTAACACTGCTTCGAAAAGTCTGTAAGTGATGTTAGATGTTAGACATTTATTTCCCACCAGGAAGGAGAAACAGAATACAATATAAAATATTCAGCCTAAACTTTAATTAAGATCATTTAACATCAAATAAGAAAGGTAACAGCAACATGAGGAGGAAAAGTGCAAAAACTCCAACATTATGGACATAGAAAATATTCAAATGTACTTCTTTAGTGAAGCTCAGAATAAAGTTAACTTAAACATATGAGTTAAGCAGTTTAAATAAAAAATTAACATTTAAGACTGCAATCTGTTTACTAATGTTCTATGTTAAATTTAAAAAGCGTTGCTGGGCGTGGTGGCTCACGCCTGTAATCCCAGCACTCAGGAGGCAGAGACAGGAGGATTGCTGAGTTCGAGGCTTGCCTGGGCTACATAGTGAGCTCAGGGCCAGCCTTAACTACAAAAACGAGACCCTGTCTCAAAAAAAAAAAAAGCGTCTCTACTATAATATTTTGTGTTTATATAAGCACTTGTTTACTTATGAAGCTAACATTTTGACAGTTCCTAGCTGTAGATATAAACATTTATAATTTTAGAATTCTGATAGCAGATAATTTTATTCCTATAAACTAATATCAAATAACAGCTATTTAAATAATTTCTTGAATCATCATGCAATACATACACAGCTGGGCTTCATAAGGCCAATGTGTGAGTGATAATTGCATAGCTATAATTCTATGCTGGTTGCTTTGAGAACAAAACAGATTCTTGGGGAGTTAAAGATAGGGTTTGTGGTTTTTTTTAACTCAAGAAATAATCCAGAGACTAAAGTGTACAAAGACTCATAATGTGCAATGCTGAGAGCACAAATTTCAGTTAAAACTAGAGAAGGCAAAAGCTAATGTTATCATTGCCAGGTTAATTTTCTCACAATTTACCTAGGTAAGGTTTTTGCTTCTAATTATATTCCTACATGAGTGCCTCATTACATACAATGTGGAAAGTATTGCAGAAAGATCCTCTTGGCTGATCTTTGTTTCATATTTATATGCTTCATAGTCTACTCAAGTAAGATTTTGTAAATATGTATGTATGTATGTATGTATGTATTTATTTATTTATTTGAGACAGGGTCTTGCTTTGTAGTTCAGGCTGGCCCTGAGCTCACTATGGTACCCAGGCAAGCCGCCGCGAACTCAGCAATCCTCCTGTCTCTGCCTCCTGAGTGCTGGGATTACAGGCGTGAGCCACCACGTCCGGCATTGTGGTATGCAGTGTTGATTGTTGGTGGGCGTGAGTCTCCACGCCCAACATTATATGTGGTTACCAGGGTTCGAACTTAGGACCTTGTGCTTGCGAGGCAGGCACTGGAACCACTGAGCTAACTCTCCGGCCCAAGATTTTGCATTTATTAGTGATGTTCCAGTTCATTGATTTTGCCCCCAAACACAAGTATAAGATTCTTTTACAGCAGGTAGACTTGTGCTTAATGCATGGGTTTCTTTGGTGATGTTGTGTCTTGTTTCATTTTGTTTGACCTTTTTTTTTAGATGATTGGCGTAAGACTGAATTTTTCTCAGTTAAAACCAATAATGAGTAAATAATCTTACACAGACTATGTGAGAAAGCAAACAGTTGAAGTTTTGTGTAGGTTTCTGTAACTATCTGGAAACTTTTCTGAAAATTATGAAGGGTTCAAGTGTGACTTCTAAGACCTGAAAAGTAAATAACATTTAGGTTACATCTTTATCATTATAAGGTTCAAAAAAAACTAAATGCTAAAGATTTTATGAGGGAAAACAGTTTATGAAATCATTCTTTTCTATATATACCTTATCCCAAGTAAATAAAAAAATGGTGATATAACTTAGTAGTAGACCACTTGCCTCACATGCGTTCAATCTCTAGTACCACAGCAAACAAACAAAGAAATGTATAAGACATATCCTCTTAACTGTGATTTTTTTAAACCTTAAATACAGTGTAGTTTACTATACCCCTTTCTGGGAAAACAAAAGCCCTCACTGTTTAATAGATCTTAATATTAGTTATTTTTAGGTGAAATTATTTAAGTATTTATTGCACTGATGTGTTTCAGTTTTGTGATTTGTGGAAGTCCACGTTTCTTTGGAACCCACAGATTCTATGTGGTCAGCCTACCTTAAGTCATTTGGGACATTTCTTTTAGCAGAGGGTTGCCTTTAAGGTTTGCTTCGAGCAGACCCTGGGTATGCTTATTATTTATGCATGCCAACAGTTTTACACTGGCATGCAGATGTCTTGAAATGATGAGATTACAAATATGCATATATAAGTATTAAATATTTTCCCAAACCTACTTCAAGGATAACCTTTAAAACCAAGAGGAGCAAAAACGCTAAGAGCACAGCCTGCAATTTAACTGAAATCAAGAAGTTAAAAGGTCTTAATATTAACCGTGAAATTTGCGCTGCCATCTCCACTGCCATAGCATTTGCTCAGCAAGGCTGAGGGCTCCGCCATGGTCCCCTGGTCGAATTTGCGCTTTCCGGATAGCTCAGGCGTCGGCTTCCCTACCCTGACCAAGGGGACCAGAGCAGCAGTGCCTCTGGGAAGCCTCAGAACTGGAGCCGCTTCCAAGGCACGTGGAAAGTGTTCCCAACAGACAGCGGGGGCAGAACAATAGACTGGAAAGATCCCCCTAGCAGGCACAGATCCACAGAACAGCTGCAGCTCAAGTGTTGGGCACAAAACCCCTCACCCACTATCGGGACCACTTTCTGCCACAAGCAAAAGCTTTAAGCTACTGCTGGAGGGTCAGTAAATACCCTCTCCAAACTCAAATGCTGCTTTCGGGAAGAAACAGAAGCCAAGTCCCTCTTCCTCTGAGAGAGGGATAGTACACTCAGTCGCATGACAAAGCCTAGAAGCTGTGGAGGCTGGGGCTAAAAGTAAAATACCTTTAGAGGACAGTAGAAGTAATTTGATACCACTACTGCTTAATACTACTACTCCTACTGGGGAAGGAGTAGAAAATTCTGCCGAAGACTAACCACTAGTACCTGAGAAAGAGGGCTGGGAATACTAATGGTTACTTCTGAAGAAGGCTAGGGCAGTTACTCTGCCTAACGCGGAAGCTGAGCTAGCACAACAAAGATTGTGGGACACTGGCTAGCAGAATTCCATGAACTAAAATTCCCGGGAGGAGATGTGGCAAGAGGACACCCCCACCCCCGCACACCCAGCTTGCTAGGCCAACTTCTGTGGCTGGTACTGGCTGCACACTGCATGGGAAGGACTCTGGGAGAAGCTGGAGCCACACAATTCAGCCGGTGACCTTTGAGGAGGTGGCTGTGAACTTCATCATGGAGGAGTGGGTTTTGCTGAAGCTATCCCAAAATAAGCTCTATGGGGATGTGATGAGGGAAACTTTTAGGAACATGGGTGCTATAGGAAGAGCCTGGAATAGCCAGGAAGTCAAAGAAGAGTACAAAAGTTACTGGAGAAAAAAAAAATGAGATAGTGAAATGCTATCAAAATAAATGTTGGAATCAATATGAAAAAAACATTCCTTTGGACTCCACATGCTAACTAATGTGGACATGAATTAAGTTGTTTTAAAATCAGCTTGCAGGAAGCCCCTGACTGGGCATATGTCATTAAATGTGCTCATCAGAGCTCACTCTGGATTCAAGATATGAGTTCTTGGGATCAGAAGAGAAGCTGTGTAAATATATTGAGCATTAGAGAACTTGGAGTGATTTCCAGTCTTTTCAGAGGCATTTAAACACAAAGACTGAAGAGTATAATCAATGTGGGAAGTCCTACTCTGATCTTAGTGAAAGAGCTCACCTTAGGGAGAAGAGCTCTGCACACACACACACACACACACACACACACACACACACACACACATAAGAAATGTGGGAAAGCTTTTAGTAGGCATCAACATTTAAACAACATGAAAGAAATCAGACTGGGGAGAAACCCTATGTATGTAAGCAATATGGAAAATCTTTCAGCACACATTATTGTAAGGTACATGAAAGAATTCAAACAGGGAAGAAAACCTGTGTATGTGGGCAATGTGGAAAAGCTTTTAGCACACAAGGATATTGTAAGATACATGAAAGAACTCATACAGGGGAGAGACTCTATGTATGTAAGCAATGTGGAAAGGCTTTTAGTACATAAGTTTATTGTAAAATACATGAAAGAATTCACATGGGACAGAAACCCTATGTATGTAAGCAATGTGGAAAAGCTTTCAGTACACAATGTTATTGTGAAATGCATGAAGGAACACACACTCAGCACTAATTCTGTGCATGTAAACAATGTGGGAAAACTTTCAGCATCTGTGGTGTTTGCTGAAGACCAATTCAAAATGAGGAGAAACCATATGTACGTAAGCTATGTAGGAATGCTTTCAGTACATACAAGTATTATCAAACACATGAAAGAAATATCACTAGGGAGAAACTATATATGTGATCTTAATTTGAGAATCCTGTGATAGTTTCTTATACAGTGGAGCCCTGTAGGAAAAATTAGTACAAGAAGTTTGATGTCTTTCTCCTTAGAATTCCAAAAATATATAATTACAGGTAGAGCTACCCTAAGGTACATACATTATGTATTTTTCAGTGACACACTTAAAAATGTGGATTATCTGCAATGTTTGATATAAAAATGAATTGACATTAGATATTTCTTTGAGCTTAATAGTGTCTTAATTATGGTGAATTAAAATGTATTTTTAACTTTCAAGTGGAGTTTTTGTTGTTTTTATTTAGTCTTTGTAATTTGGAGGTACAGGCCACTAAAAATTTAATCATTAATTGCTATTATTAGGATTTTGCCTCTACCTTTGTTTTAAATTTTTGCTGTGTATTCTCTGTGTTCTGTGTAATAGGATATTTTTAAAATACTTTTTTCCCTTTATTGAGTTTATTGCTACACTTTAGGAATACATTATAGTCAGATTCTTCATTGAGAGTTTGTACCTGTATATGATATATCTTGATTCTCAATTTCAATAAGATATTTAATTTGATGCTATGTTGTAAAGATATTTTCACAACTTGGTGAACATGTGTTTTTGGAGATGATTTGTTTTCATACAACTTATAGATGAGCATGTTATGTTTCCCATATTGTGACAAGATATGTGCTCCTATCCCGACATTGTATATCATGAATATAATCTTTCTTATAAAAAAAGAAAAACATATGAGTTGTCCTCAAAATTGACATCTGGGAAACTGTATGCCAGAAATACACTGTGGGTGTAAGAGGGAGGCATTTTGCAATGACTGAAAAATTAAAGCATTTTAATGTGCAGACTGATTATATAATATATGAAGAAGAGGATTAAGGAGGAGATGGAGATGTGATTTCTTATTAGTTCTGGCTGAGAACCACATTGCATAATATCACCAGATTTATAAATATAAAGCACAGAAAAAAATTCATTGCTGTTTCCTGAATCAAACCATATTTATAATTCAGAGAGGCTGTCATTTTGAATGCCTACATTTATTCAGAATATTTTCATTGTTTCTATGTAGTATAAAATCTCAAAACCATAACAGTCACTGTGGTCAACAAAGGGTAATTGGTACAGTAAAACAATTCAGAAAAAAGCGGAGAAGAATATTTCATTTTTAGTGACCCTACTGCCAGATGACACATTATTTTTCTTTATGTATATAGCATAAAGTCTCCTGCTTTTTGAATGATTTATACATGTTTTTAAAATCAGGTAATATGCAACAGTAATGCATCACTTAACTGTGTGTCAAACACTGTGTTGAGTTTTACATATAATATCTCATTTAAATATACTATTCTATACATTTGAATAATGCATAGTGGAATATTATCCAGTAATATTGAGTACAAATAGTTCCATTTCATTTAGAATTTTAATGATTTTTTAAAAAAGAACATAGTGTAAAGCAAGGAGTTAAAGAATAATGTTTATTATTATTCACAGGTTTCACAAATATTAGAATGCATACTATGTGAGTATATAAGAAATTTAATTCCTATAATAAATAATGATACTTTACCTCACATAATTACCCATTATGTTATAAAAATGATTAGATCAAAGGCACAATTTTCTAGACTTTGTATGACTGCTTTCAAAAATCATAAAAAGAACACCCACTCAGTAAGAAGATAAATTGGGGGCCGGAGATTTAGCTCAGTGGTTCCGGTGCCTGCCTTGTAAGTCCAAGGTCCTGAGTTCAATCCCCGGTAACTACATACAATGCTGGGTGTGGGGACTCACGCCCACCAGCAATCAATACCACATACCACAGTGCTGGGCATGGTGGCTCACGCCTGTAATCCCAGCACTCGGGAAGCAGAGGCAGGAGGATTGCTGAGTTCAGGGCTTGTCTGGGCCACATAGTGATCTCAGGGCCAGGCTGAACTACAGAGTTAGACCCTGTCTCAAAAAGAAAAAAAAAAAAGATAAATTGACCTGTTGCTGACTGGAGGTGATGATGTAGATTTTGAGAAGAGGGAAAGCTTAGTGATACTGACAATGAGATTCCAGTTTAGGTTAATCAGAAATAGAACTGCAGGGTGGAACCTAAATTCTATGACTGTTTTACAAAGACAATCAGGAACATGATAGGTCAGCAGGATCTGTGGTTTCACAAAAATATTCCTGTGGATCTTTGAAGGAAAAATATTCCTACAGGAGACAGAAAGAATAACAATTTAACAAGAATCTAAAACTTAAACTGATTTAAAACTTGACAGGGGAAATACATTTATTTCACAAAAGCAAAGAGATAATACTAAAAATGAGAACACAAAATAACACAAAGGGGAAGTAAAGAATAACAGGACTAATCAACAAAGGTAGGAGTAACGGTAAATTACTGCTCATTCTGAAATGACACACTGAAGGCTTTTTCAAATTAGTCTTCCAGGGGAAAATACTTATAATGAAGGAGTTTACAGGTTCATGTAGGTAATGTCTTACACACACACAAATTACCCGTTGTGTTGACTAGGAGAAAGCTTGATGTCATAACACTGAGCTTGTATAAAGTTAAGACTATAGAAAACAGCAGGGCTGGATGGCAAACAACTGAATGTGATGTAAAAAGCAGTGGCCAGAGTGTTTATTCAATATAGTCAACCATCACTGTAAGGCCACATTACTCTTCTTTTACAAACAAGTTCTTGGTTCAGCTATCAACTCCATCCTCCCTGAAGCCCAAAACAGTACTCCAGTCTAAAACCCAATGGAATTGGAGTTATTTCAGACCTAGTACTACTGTGATCTGAGATCTTTTTATTATAGCATCCTAAGTGCCACTTTCAAAGACTTTACTGGATGTCTCTGCACTCTTCTGAGAGACAGGAGTCAAGGGTGGAAGAAAGGTTACTAATGCATTGATTTGTGGCTTGGAGAATTGTACAGGAACTTTTATTTTCATTTTAAAGGCCAAGGGGGGTACATTAACAAGTGCAGATGGTTGGTTCCATTCTCTACAAACACTTATTCATAAATAAGGAAAACAGCTCATCCAGTGAGAGAGGATTTAGAATGCTACTGAAAATCTTGATCTTGCACTTTGAGCCTCCTTGCTTCATCTTGGTCAGCATGTTGTTCATAACCCCTTCTTTATGTCAGGGAAGGGTGTGCAGATGGAAATGAAGCACCAGATGTGAAATTCTATAAAACATAAACTGATTCATACTGTAGACTCTAAAGATTTACAACTACTTCCAGCGATGGCCAGACCAAGGGTAATGAGAATTCTGTTGCTGGTAAAGAACAAGCATATCAGAGCAGCAAAAGACTCCAACCCCAGGGAAGGAGAGCTTCAACTCCAATAAACGAACCAATGCTGATGAGGTGAAATTTACATTTAAATCACAAAGCTATCAGGACTGGGATGTAATAAAATAAGTGTCAGACAATAAAACAATTTGATAACTCAGCTTTTTACTGTGTATATAGATTACTAGAAAATGTCTGTGAAAGACTGAAATTTGAACTAGGATTGAATATTGAAATAGTTTATGTTCAAGAAATAGTAGAAATTCACAATTGTTATAGTTCATTAAGGACTAACCATATTTTATCTCATTTAGTATACTTGATTCAAATAGATCCAGTTTTAAGAAAAGACCCAAAGCCATATTGCTTAGAGCAGGAGTGGTATAAAAATCAAGCCCTGATGGACTCCAAGTTCCTTGTTCTTTGTGCCTCTAAATCAAAAATACTTTTTTCAATGTTTAAATACACTTATATTTGCACACAATTTATGGGATGCAGTATTATAATTAAATATATGTATGTACTATAAAATGATCAAATTAGGGTAATTAGCATTTCCATTTCCTAAAATGTTATAATTTTTTTTTTTGAAACAGGGTCTCCCTATGTAGTTCAGGCTGGCCCTGAACTCACTGTGTAGCCCAGGCAAACCACAAACTCAGCAATCCTCCTGTCTCTGCCTCCTGAGTGCTGGGATTACAGGCGTGAGCCACCACGCCCAGCACTGTGGTATGTGGTAATGATGGCTGGTGGGTGTGAGTCACCACGCCCAGCATTGTATATGGTTACCTGGGATTGAACTCAGGACCTTGCGCTTGCGAGGCAGGCGCTGGAACCACTGGGTTAACCCTCCGGCCCAAAAATGTTATAATTTTTGTGTTGGGAAGCTTTAAGCTTCTTTCTAGTTGTTTTGAAATGTAGATTATAGTTACCCTTGTGCTATATAAAATTAGAACTACTGTTCCTCTTTCACACTGTATTTTAGTGCCAACTACTTACCTTCCCATTCTTCTCCTGCTTGCCTTTCTAGCTGCCAGTGACCCATATCCTGTTCCCTACTCTTATTTCTATGTGCTCAACCTTTTTTAGCTTCCACAAAAGGGTGGGAAAAAGCAGCATTCATCTTTCTGTATATGGCATATTTCAATTAACGTCATGCCTTTCAGTTCCATTCACATGGCTGTAAATAACACCATCCCATTGTTTTTACAGCTTCATGGTATTACATTATATAAATATACTTTTTCTTTATCTATTCATCAGTTGATAGGCTCTTTTTTCAGATTTCATTCATTTTATTTTTCTTGTGTAAAAACTCTTATGTTCTAGCTACTGCTAGACCCCTCTGGTGTGGGTTTTCCCCATAGGGAGACTAGGTGAAGACAATCTCTTTGCAGAGGTCCAGAAGCAGGTAGCTGTAAGTCAGGAAGTGGCATAAAAGGCAGCCTTAGCAAAGTTGCCCAGAATAACAGTGCAGCCTCTGGTAGAGGTATAACCATCATCAATATCAGTTTTCAGCAGCAGCTTCTCAGTACAAGGGCTGAGATGATGCCAGTGCCTCTGGGAACAGGGATCAGAAGTACCAACAGCAGAGCCATAGCAGCTGTCACCTTGCAAAGGATAGTGTGAGGCTTGTCAACCTTGTTCCCCCAAGGCCTCTCCACCTTAGGGCAGATTCTTGTTTTCTTCCAAGAATTGTATAATTTTTTTTTTTTGAGACAGGGTCTTGCTTTTGCAGTTCAGGCTGGCCCTGAGCTCACCATGTAGCCCAGACAAACCTCAAACTCAGCAATCCTCCTGTCTCTGCCTCCCAAATGCTGGGATTACAGGCCTGAGCCACCACGCCCAGCACTGTGCTATGTGGTATTGATTGCTGGTGGGCGTGAGTCACCACGCCCAGCATTGTATGTGGTTACCAGGAATGAACTCAGGGCTTTATGCTCAAGAACTGTATAATTTTAGTGCTTATGTTGAGAACTGTGATTCATCCTTTGGGTGGTTTTTATGCATGGTATAAAGTACAGGGCCAATTTTTCTTTTGTGTTCTTAGCATCATTTGTTGAAAAGACTGCTCTTTCTCCATTAAGTTGTTTTGATACACTTTTTGAGAATCATTTTTTAAGTAATATAAAATTTATTTTAATGACAATTTAAAAAATCAGATTGGAAACTACAATAAGCTGGTACCTGTTTTCATAAATGAAGTTTCCAGGGCTGGGTGAGGATGAGAAGACAGGACTGTGCAAGTACAGGGGTGGGTCCTGAATTTGAATTCTGATGTTTTGCTGGTTATGGGTCTTTATTTTGCATTTTATCTTGATTTTTAAGAATATTGTACTAGAATGTTTATCTAGATTACTGAAGTTTTTGTTTTTATCCTGTGAGCCCATGCATTTTATAAAAAAAGAGTGCGTGTCCTCAATTCGTCCCAGACCAGTGAAAGTTCCTTGGAGCCCACAGAACTCTACCTCTTGGTTCCCAGCTCAATTTTTTGGTGTTTTGTTTTATTTTGTTTTCAGTGTTTTGAGACAGAGTCTCACTTCGTAGTTCAGCCTGGCCCTGAACTCACTGTAGCCCAGGCTAGCCTAGAACTCAGCAATCCTTGTGTCTCTGCCTCCTGAATGCTGGTATCACAGGCGTGAGCCACCATGCCTGGCCTTCCAGGCTCAATTTTTGCCCCATTCCCTTTCTGTGAGGACCCTACTTCCCCTCTGGTCTCGGACTCCGGTATAGGGCCTCACATGGAATGATGACACTTGCATTTGCCCTGACTACCCTCTGCAAGCCCTGTCAGCCCCACTGTGTCCTCTAGCAGTGCTTCCACACCTCGCCCAAGACTCTGCACCTGTGAGGGGGAACTCAACAATCATTTGCACAACTCTACACAAACCAGTTTTTTCTTATATCCAGCTCCATGTCCCTGAGTGCCGTGATTATGTGCTCTGCCATTCTTCAGGATCAGAGGAGGCCCAAATCTATAGGCTGGAGGATGCCAGAATGCCTTTTTGAAAGTAATTTCTCATAAATTTAAGGGTCTATTTGGATTTTGAACTATAGTACATCAGTTTATGTATTTGTCCTTGTCTGTAACATACTATCTTGGGGTTTTGGAGTAAGCTTTGAAATTAGAAATTCCCCTAACATTGCTCTTGTTCATGTTGTGATGTCTGTTCTTGCTTCTTTGCATTTTCTTATGAATTTCAGCATTGTCTTATCAAATTCTTTCCAAAACACAGCTTCAATTTATAGATCAGTTTGTTTTATGTTACCCTCATAAAAATATTGTTTTCTAGTACAAAACATGGAATTCCATTTATTTAAGTCTTAACCTAATTTCTTTCCATGATGTTTTGAGTTTTCAACACAGACACGTTGCACTTCTTTTGTTAAATGTATTACTGAATATTTAATGTTACAAGTGACATTGTTTCTTTAATATCAGTTTGGGATTTTTCATTGCAAATGTCACGACATACAACTGAACATTGAAAGCAGTGAAAATGACCATTTTTGTTTTGTTGTTTATTTTAAGGAGGAAAGGTTTGATCTCTTACTGTAAGGCATGTTCTCAATTAGGCTTTTTCATAGATATCCTTCATCGGTTTTAAGATTTTTTTTTTTTTTTTGAGACAGGGTCTCGCTTTGTAGTTCAGGCGGGCCCTGAGCTCACTATGGAGCTCAGACAAACCTCAAACTCAGCAATCCTCCTGTCTCTGCCTCCCGAGGGCTGGGATTACAGGCGGGAGCCAACACACCCGGCACTGTGGTATGTATATTGATTGCTGGTGGGCGTGAGTCACCATGCCCAGCATTGTATGTGGTTACCAGGGATAGAACCCAGGACCTTGCACTTGCAAGGCAGTCACCGGAACCACCGAGCTAAATCTCCAGCCCGGTTTTAAGACTTTTTAAAGCTAAAATTGATTGAATCTGAGTACACATTACTTACATATCAAACAGAATTAATATATGTGCTGCCAAAGCGAGCACACAAACAGAATTAAAATGGCAATGAAAGTGCAGTTCACATTAGGATAGCAAAAGGTCTAGAGGAAATTTGTGGAGCATAGGAAGATAATTTGACAACCGATGTGCTGTCATTCTATTTACATTATATGCATAAAAAAGAAGCTTTAGTGGCACAGAGGTTAAAGCTCAAATACAGTGTTCATATAACTCTTAAAAGAGGCAAGGTTGAGCCAGGGATTTAGATCACTGGTTCCGGCATCTGCCCAGCAAGCTCAAGGGCCTGAGTTTGATCGCTGGTACCACACATCACAATAATGAGTTCGGTGACTCATGCCTAATAATCCCAGCAATCAGTACCACACACCACAGTATTGAGGATGGTGGCTCACACCTGTAATCCCAGCACTCGGGAGGTACAGACAGGAGGATTGCTGAGTTTGAGGTTTGACTGGGCTCCATAGTGAGCTCAGGGCCAGCCTGAACTATAAAGCGAGACCCTGTCTCAAAAAAAAAAACAAAAACAAAAACAAAAAAACACACCAAAACAAACAAACAAACAAACAAACAAAAAACCAACGAAAACCTACAAAGTTGGACAGATTCAGTACCAGCAAAGTAGGAAAATAAAAAAAAAATAGTTATGTCAGAGTGAAAAAATAAAAAGAGTAAAACAGCATCAAAATCAACAACAACAATATACAAAGCTAAGCACATTAGTCTAAAGGAGCTATCCCTCAACCTTTATCTTGCCTGGTCTGTCTCAGTACAGCTCTGGTGTAGAATGGGGGCTGGCTGGTAGGCCGCTGCCCTGGGCACAGGTAATGATGTGGGCCTCCTTTGTGGTCTAGGTTCTCAGCGAGCCAGCTCCCCTGTGCACACTTGCCTGGTATGTCTCAGAGGCAGAAGTAAAAGCAGCCAAGAAGCATATGAAGAAATGTTCAACATCACTGGTCATTTGAGAGAAGCAGATGAAAACAACACTAAGATTTCATCTCACTCCACAAAAAATGGCTGCTGTTGCAAAATCAACCAGTAATAAATGCTGGTGAGGCTGTGGGGAGAAAGGAACCCTTCTCTATCATTGGTGGAATTATAGACTTGTACAACCATCGTGGAGATCAGTGTGGAGATTCCTCAGAAAACTAGGATTAGAGGTCGCATTTGACCTTGCTATTCCCCTGCTAGGAATATATCCAAAGGAATTAAAAGATTCGCATTGTAAAGACATATATACACCCATGTTCGTAGCAGCTCAGTTTGTGATAGGTCAATCTTGGAAACAACCCGAATGGCCATCAACTGGAGACTGGATAAAGAAGATTTGTTTTTTTTTAATAAAATGGGAGTATTAATCTGCCATAAAGAACGACAAGTTTGAGTCATTTATACTCCAATGGACACACCTCGAGGATACCCTAATAAGTGAGGATAGGTCACAAATTTGCAAATACCATATCTTTTCTCTGGTATGAGGACCTGTAGATGCAAATGAGTTCTAGAATGTATGATAGATTTTGTAAAATAGGAAATATTCAAAGTGAATGTGGTGAGAGGATGTAATAAAGGGAAAGAATAAATATGATTTGGAAAGAAAAAGAAATAGCATGTATATAAGGGGTGGGGGTTGTGGGGTGGGTAGGGATATGAGTAAAAATGAGAATTAACTTCTATCATATACTAATACAAATTCTGCAATGTTGAGTGTGATTGTGAGCTATATATAAAATGTACCAATAAAGAATTCAATTTTTAAAAAGGCAAGGTTGAGGTATGCTAGCTGTTTCTAAGTATTTATTTTCTATTTGATGCAGAAACAATCTCTTTTCTTTTAGAGATGTTTCCTGTCCTAGGTCACATGAGTTTGAATAATGTTCAGAATTTAAGACAAGAAACATAAGTCTTACCTTTCATTTATGTGGCAATCATTTGTTTTTGGCTTGGTTGACCATTGCTATAAATTTATTATATTCAGTGATCCTTGATATTAAGGGTAGCTATATGCTTCAATTAGACTGGAGACTTCTGTGATATATTTATTCATGTAGTCCTCTTGATGGCAATAAAAAACCCAAAGTGTTCTTTATAACTTTGGTATGCTCTATGGGATGAATTTTGAATGGTTTATTTCTGCATTAGAGGTAAACATCAACCTTCTGGGGTTGTCCACATTCCAGCATATTGCATCTGTTATATTTATGATAGAAGTAAGAGAGGGAGAAAAAAGTATTCAGTCCTCTGCTGATTCCATTTGGTGTGAAACACATACTTCTCTCTAGGGTGCAAAAATGCTAATTTGTTTTATGCGTTGAAGACATTCCTAAAAACATGAGTATTTAAACTGGCAAAAATTACACACTGAATGCTTTGTATATAGAGATGATCCATTTCTGTATACAAAGTGAGGTGTTCTGAAGTAAGGTGAAATCTTTTATTAATTAAGAATTTAGATTTTAAATACACCTTGTCTTCTAATAGGCAGATGTACACAGTTGACATTTTGATTGCAGTCATTAAGTTGCATGTTTTGAGACTTGAAACTAGTGAGGGATGAAGTCAGTCATGGATCTAGAAGAACATGCTGGCAATGGTGCTATCTACTGTATGGATATGCCTAGCTTCTTGGGAAAAACATCAGGGAAGGCCATGTGACCAGAGCACAGAACAAGAAGAGTATTAGAGATGAAGTAGATATAACATTGAATTGTTTGGGGCCAGGGATTTAGCTCAGTGGTTTCAGTGCCTGCTTTGCAAGAACAAAGGTCCTGAGTTTGATCCCTAGTACCAAAACAAAACAAAATCAGAAAACACAAACGAAACAAAAAATTTGAATAGTTTGGATCAAGCAATGATATGTTGACCGTAGAAGTGATAAAAAGTCATTTGCAGTTGAATGAGAGTAAAACTTACAGAGTTTTCTGATAGACTAAAGGTGACATAGGAGAGAAAGCCAGAAGGTTAAAGGTGTTAACAAATTTTCTGGCCTAGACATCTAAATAATTGTCATTAGCTGAACTGGTAAAGATTGTAGAAATAGTGGGTTAAGAGACTGTGTTTGACTTCAGGTTTTGGTTTAGAGAGGCCTGTTAGTGAGCTAGCTGACTCATTTACATCAGTTTTCTTGGTCATCTTTTACTTGGTACATTTAGAAAGGCTCATCTGCCTTTTTCTGAATAGTTTTTTAAGCTTCTCATGCTGTTGCTTATAATTCCTATAGTAATTCTTTTTTTTTTTTTTTT
>PVIC010023165.1:0-27064 GCA_004025085.1 Thryonomys swinderianus | reverse complement strand
AAGGAAGGAAGGAAGGAAGGAAGGAAGGAAGGAAGGAAGGAAGGAAGGAAGGAAGGAAGGAGGGAAGGAGGGAAAGATCGACCAAGTAGGCTCACAATGGCAGTCTGCAGAATCAGGTGTGGAAAAGCACACACGAGCTGCCTGCACAATGGAAATCTGAATGATTCAGTCAAAAGCTGAAGGCCTGTAGCTCACTACAGAGCCCAGTGTGATTCCGTATCCGGAAACCAACGAGTCTGCACCGAAAGGCTGAAAAGTCTGTGGCAAAACCTACACAGGTACTTTTTGCTGTCAGGGATCAGACCTCATAATACACGGTTTATGACATCTCTCTACTCTTATGATTAGGTTTGCTTCAAAGATTAATTTTGAATACCTAAATCCCTTAAATAGTAATATTCAACTTTTAACTATTCGGTTGTAATTGCAATACTGTACTAAACCTTGCCTGTCCTACTTCATTTAACTTCCAGCTCTGTATTGTAGTCCTCATTGCAAAATAGTGAAATCTTGCACTTAACCATATTAATAAACCATGCTGATATCCTTACATTCTACCCTGAGCCAGTCATGATTAATTTCCACGCGGTTTAGGGGGAGCCACCAGTGTCTGCGATAAGTGGAAATGCCAGCCGGTGTTTGATGCCTGTCTCATGACTTGGCACTGCCAGCATCTCAGCGTGGGGTTCTTTGCTGAACCTGGACAACAGCGTGGGCCTCATGCTTTCTATGTGAGCAGGGTTATTGCTTAAAATCTAAACTTCCCATTTGACCAGCAAAGAGCCCCTTAGACTTAGAAATCAAACAAAATATTTGTGAGATAGAAGACCATAAAGGCCAATATTTCTGCTTGTGGGGACTGAAGTTTGTGAGGCTTAATCACAGTCAGATAATCAAAATCATGACTCATATTCCTGCTACTTAGAGTTCTTTGAGAGACAGTGTTTCAGCACTGGATGGTGTCCTCCACAGGACATATTTGTTTGACTCTAAATGGGATGCCATTTGCTAAGTGACACTGGTTACAGCCAGGTGTCAAACCCAAACATCAGTGTATTTTGTAAAAGGGATCATCTTTTATTTAATAGAGTGAAATACATGCAAAAATACATAGAAGGCCAAAACAGTAAGTGCAGTAAAATACACTCCATAAAATTGCAATCGTTTCAAGGAAAACAGAAGGATTTAACGCCTGACTGATGCCTAGATAAACGAGTCTGCAGTCCCTGCACTAACTCTTCTTTTTGGTTAAGGCAGACACATCTGGAAGAAGTAGTAGTAAGTGAAGTGGCACAGAGCAAATAGCAAAAGGATTTGTCTGAATGTCAGGAGCGATTGTCCCCCGCTTTGTGTAACCCGAGATAACCACTAAACACTTGACCTTCACACCTCTCCTTTTATTCTCAAGTGAGAGGGATCACGAATCCGAGTTTGAAATTCAAGAATTTTATCAATTTATTCACGGAATATCTCCTACTAAAACTTCCTTAATTTAGATTCTCTTGAAATACCAACGCAGTTATTGCATACGGATTCTTATCTCCTGCACCAATAACGTCCTTTCTGAGAAATATCTTCACCCAAGTTGTGTGTGTCATAGTTATGCACAATGGCTACTGACCAGCCCCGGTACAGGGATTTCCAGCTTCTTACCTTGGCAGAAATGACCCTGGACCCCATTCGCAATGATAGCGCTTGGCAAATACATTCCTCCTCCGCTGGCTAATTTGCATGGGATACTGCACGTCTTTTAACCTACTTTCTGTTCAGTATTCCTGGAAACGGTTTCTCCAGTGTTCCTCATTTGTATAACTTCTACAGATAAACTTTAACTGAACAGCTTCTAACTTTAAGGCACTAATTCTTTTTTTTTTTTTTTTTTTTTTTTTTTTTTTTTTTTTTTTTTTTTTTTTTTTTTTTTTTTTGAGACAGGGTCTCACTTTGTAGTTCAGGCTGGCTCTGAGCTGACTATGTAGCCTAGGCAAGCTTCGAACTCAGCAGTCCTCCTGTCTCTGCCTCCCGAGTGCTGGGATTACAGGCGTGAGCCACCACGTCCGGTACTGTGGTATGCGGCGTTGATTGTTGGTGGGCGTGTCTCCACGCCCAGCATTATATGTGGTTACCGGGGATCGAACTCAGTACCTTGCGCTTGCGAGGCAGGCGCTGGAACCACTGAGCTAACCCTCCGGCCCCAACACTAATTCATTTTTATGTAAATACCTGATAAGTTAGTACTAAGTACGAACTAAATGCAAGTGTTTTTAAATATTACAAACTATAAAAAATGAAGCACATATTCTAAATTATGCAGGAGAACTCCACTACTTAGCAGCTGGCATAGTTTAATGTCAAACTCCCTTTTTTGTGTATTTCATTACCTTAAAAAGATATTCAGAAGGCTGCAGGGTGACATTATATTTCACACGAACTACCTTCAACCGTGAGTCATTCTCACCGTATCACAGAATTAATGGCTCATGGTATTTGCGTGATCTCAGCGTCACTTACAGTAGAGATGACAAGAAACACATTTGTTGTAACTCTCCACTGTGGCTTTTCCAAGACATATTTTTGATCCTAAAGACATTGAAATTTGTTTTAATTTCTAGTATTTATCAATTTTGTGTCTTTGATCTATACCCTTTTAGATATTTATTATATAAAATATTACATATGAATCATGTTGTCTCATGTTTATAATTTTAATACTTATTGATATGCATGTGATTTAAAATAAATTCCAATATCTTATAAAGCAACAACTGGCTAGAAAGTAAACTATCTATTCTCATCATAGAGCCAAAGGTTGCTTTAATGTAATTTTGCTTGCTGTATTTACATTCTCGTCTCAAATAGAATGCAGCAAATTTCATGTAGGACTTTTTCCTTTGCCTTCCTTTATACCTTTTTCTCCCTTCCTTCCTTTCTTTTGTTCAGTATTTTCTTTTCCTACTTTAATAGTGTGTTAAAGGTAACCTCATTATTATTAAAGTTATTTAGTAGCCACTCCACAGGAAGTAAATGTTTAAACACCAAAATGCAAATCAAAAATATATAAGTATATTTTATGTAATTTAGTATGTTACATATATCCTGTGAATATTAAAGTTCCATCGATTTAAATCATATGCTAACATATCCACACAATTGGTCTGTTTACATAACATATTCTTCCAAGTATATTAAAAAAAAGTAGCAAAGGCACAGATTAGAGTGCCTTGAGCAGTAAAGTATTGTTAGTACTTCCTGTCAGTAAGGTATTTCAGTATCTTCCACTTTTACTCTTTATTGTTCCCTTTAGGATATAATCTGAAATCTTCCAACTAAAAATGCAATAGAAATCTTGCTTTGTGTCAACTAGTTCATTTTTGTTATATTTCACTGGCTGGAAGGGAGAAAATATTGTATTTTCATTTACATGTGTGGAAGATGCTTTGACTTCTATTTTCTTAACACAAGTTAATAACTGCATGATGGTGGAGTATATTTAGGGAAGGTGGCATGTGCCTCTAACATGTATTAATCACCTTCTCCAAAGTCTACTATCTGGTTTCTTGTTCTTTTTTAAATTACCATTTGTTATATTACATTGTTCTAGGTTATCATTTAAAAGAAAATGTGATGTTCAATGAAATTTTGTGTTGGGCTAATTTCACCCAATGCAGTGGTTGCTTTTTCTATGCATTTTCCTGCAAATGATGTGCTATTCTTCTTCTTTGTGGCTGTATCATATATATGTACCATATTTTTTAAATTCATTCATCTGGTGGTGGAGCACCTAGGCCGTTTTAACTGCTTACCTACTATGACGAACAAAATTGCAAACAAAAATTTACATACATGTATCATTACAGTATGTAGTTCTTAGTTACTTTGGGAATGCTATCAAAGTACAACTGGATCAAGTCATATTTTTATTTTAGTCTTTTGAGGGCTCTAAATATTCATTTCCACAGGGGTTGCACTAGTTTATACCCTACCATGAATGTATCTGTTTTGTCTGTTTGCTTTGTTTGTTTGTAAATTTAAATTTATTGGTGTCTCTTAGGCATACATTATGACCACATTCATCATCAGGAGCTTGTATTTAACACGATATATCTTAGTATTTTTCCCATTTCTCTTCCTTCCCTTCTACCCTTCCATCCACTTCATTTCCATAAATGAATACCTAAGGAGGCCATATTGTTAAATTAAAGTGGAACACAATATAAATACCAGATTATCTCTCTGGTGTGGGAAAATGTAAAAGAGGACCAATATGGATAATACATAAATGCAAAATAGGAAGAATAAGTTCAAAGGGGAAAAAGAAAAAGGGTTGGAGGAAAGGAAAGAGGGGAAAGAAAAATAGGAGAAAAGGAGAATAGAAACAAAGCTTCCCACTACTAATGTAAAATCCTTTTTTGTCTTTTTTCACCTGCATACTTATTAGCACTCATTTATGTATGTATGTATGTATGTATGTATGTATGTATGTATGTATGTATGTATGCATTTAAATTCTTAATGCTAATTATTCTAACTGGAAATAAGATCTCAGTGCCGTTTTAATTTGCCTTTCTCTGAAGGTTTTAAATGTTTAACATTTTCTCTTTCGTGCAGTGTTTGGCCATTTGAATTTCTTATTTTGAGAAGTAGATATCCTGGTTGTTTTCGGCCACTGTAGTAGGTTTTTTCGTTTATGAAGATTAACTTTAAAATTTATTTTCACATTCTATATATTATTACCTTCAAATAAATATGTATTCAAGATTATCTGCCATTCAGTGAGTTTTCTTTTTATTCTGCTCATTATTTCCTTTTCTAGGCAGAAGTCTTTTAACTGGATGAAGTTCCACTTATTCTCAAAACATTTTCCTGTTCAGAAAATCTTTGTGCTGGTCTTTAAAGCACCCAAGTTATCTTCTAGCAGTCTCATTGTTTCTATTTTTATGTCTAGATTTTAATCTATCTTGATTTCATTTTAGTACAGGATGATAGACTGGGATCTAGTTTCAGTGATCTCCTGTGACTCTCTGATTTTTCAAATAGTTTTTTAAAGACAATGCATTACATCCTTTTTTTTTTTTCCTTCCCTATGTGAAAAGTGAGATGGCTGTGTGCTGTTTTGTTTTGCTTTTTTTTTGTTGTTTTTCAGTTTCTTCTAGTCGATTGCATTGGTCTATACTTCTGTGTGACTGCCAGTAACATGTTGTTTTATTACTGTGGCTTTATAGTCAGACTTGACATTTGGTACAATGAGGCTTCTAGCATTAATTTTATTTTATTTTTTCAAGATCACTTTGGCTATTGTGGGTCTTTTCTGATTACAATGACCTTCAAGATTGCTTTTGTAGTTCTGTGAAGAATGTTTTACTAGGGATTTCATAGTATCCAAATATTGCTTTCGGTAGTTTGACCTTATGGACAATATTAATTCTGCCAGTTCAAGAAAAACGAAGTTTTTTTCCGTTTCTAATGTCCAATTCAATTTTTATTCTGAAAATTCTATAATTGTTATTACTATTGAAGTCTTTCACCTCTATGGCTAATTTGATTGCTAGGTACTTATTTATTTTATTTTTAAGCCATGGTCTGTATCCCAATTAGATATCTTTTAAGCCCCCATGGAAATCTTTTCTTTTTTCTTTTTTTCTTATTTGTTTATTACTAAAATCATTTATGTATTAAAAGCTGTTGGTTCTTTTATGTGCATTCAGCTGTCATAGTATAGCACTTCAACAGTTCACTATGATTTCTTGTTGGCAGAAAGAATTTTATGCTACTTTGAAGCATTCCATATGCTATTATTGGGACAAAAAAAATGATGTCCCTGTTCATTTAACAGAGGCACTGTAGATAGTTTAGACTCAAATTTTTGAGGACTTGGGTATCTACTGCTTATCAGGAGTACACACATACGTGTGATTAATACCATTAGTTCTTTAATTCAAAAAATATCATCCCTGGGCTGGAGGGTTAGCTCAGTGGTTCCGGTGCCTGCCTCACAAGTGCAAGGTCCTGAGTTCAATCCCCAGAAACCACATACAGTGCTGGGCATGGAGACTCACGCCCACCAGCCATCAAAACCACATACCACAGTGCCCGGCGTGGTGGCTCAGGCCTGTAAATCCCAGCACTCGGGAGGCAGAGACAGGAGGATCGCTGAATTTGAGGCTTGCCTGGGCTACATAATGCACTCAGGGCCAGCCTGAACTATAAAGCGAGACCCTGTCTCAAAAAAAAAAAAAAAAAGTCCCTTTCTTGTAGTTGAGGCTGTCTCTGAGCTCACTATGTAGCCCAGGCAAGCCTGGAACTCAGCAATCCTCCTGCCTCTGCCTCCTGAGTGCTGGGATTACAGGTGTGAGCCACCACGCCCAGCACTGTGGTATGTAGTATTGATCTCTGGTGGGCGTGAGTCTCCACGCCCAGTATTGTATGTGGTTACCGGGGATCAAACTCAGGACCTTGTGCTTGCGAGGCAGGCGCCAGAACCACTGAGCTAACCCTCCAGCCCAATCCCTGATGCTTTTACCATTGGAACCCAGAGAACTATTTGGTTTAAGAAATCATGATTATAAATCAGGGGGAAAACCTGTACTTGAAGAGTTAAAGGAGAAGATCAATACTTTATATCATGGTTTTTGTATAGGATCAGTTCTGGCCTCTTCAAATAAGTAAGTTTGAAATAGCAAAAACGTATGAAGAACTTGTTAAATCTTTTCCTATTCTATTCCACAATACTACTGCAAGTACATGATTAAACATACCAAGCTCCTCAAGAGTCATTTCATTTTTAAATTGTTCATGTATCTCTCTACATTTACCAACTAACACCAATCAACCTTGTTTTACAGAGAAAAACACTTCCATTTGTAATGTTTTTGTCAAATAGCTATTGAAATATACTTTTCCCATACATTTTATGCTGTTAAACAGATATATATATATGTATATATATATATATATATATATATATATATTTAAAAATGAGCAGTTTGTGATTATATGTATATGTTCACTATTAGGAAGGATGATTTCCTAAACAATTGAGAAAAAAATAATTATAAGAAAACGCTCCAAGCCAAACAAGAGAACTGCATGTTAACATCCTGAAAAAATCCAAGTATGTGTATAATATGAAGGACTTTACTTTTCAAGCCCATTTTTTCTCACTATCTAGGGCAAGAAAACTAAAGGGTGAGTGATAGATAAGAAAGATTTTCCATGACATAAATGCTCTATGATATTTTTATTATAGTAATTAAAACCTCCTCTTGAATAGGTCATAGAACTAATTCCCTGCAAGACAGTTTCAGAGGTCTGCAGTGTTCTGCTGGTATTTTCCTATAGATAAGTTGTAAATGTATTTTAAGGAAGGACAAATTATATCACAAAAGATTAAAAGCTGTCATATTGTCTTCTCATTTATAAGTTATTTTTGGTTTTAGAACGAAAGAAAAACCTTGTCATTTATTTCTCTCCACGTTAGCAAGATTCTGTAGCTGGATTTAGTAAAATGATATGCATCGTAAGTGACAACTTAAGAATAAATATACATATGTAACATGTTAAGTCTTCTTACTTTCACTTCCTCCTCTTCTCTCTCCTTGTATTTTATCTATGTGCTTAGCGTCCTTTTTACAATACATTTAATTTGGTTTCTGTTGGCACATATTTGCAATGCATAAGGAGTATATCCCTCTTGAGGAGTTAGTATATGTGCCTAGCACATAGTTTTACTTTTTTACCTATTTCTCTCACCCTTCCTCTAATTAAATATCTCAGTTTATGTATAAGCTTCCAAGAAAATATATATAATTAAATATGCTAAACAACATTGTATTTTTTACTAAAAACAAAAGAAGTCCTCAATCATATCATTCTTCAGTTATAATTCTGCAGAAATATATTTATTTTGAATTTATTTATATGGCTTAATGTCTGAACTATATTACCTATTTATTGTGTTCTTTGCTGTGAATGAATAGTGACATAGGGAAGTTAAAATTTTCTATATATAATATTTCTCTAACTTCCCTTACTATGTTGATTTTGTCTATATCTTTATTGATTGCTTTAGATATATGGCTCACATAATATTAAATCCCAGAGTGAATTTATAGAAAACCTGTAACATACACCAGTGATGGCAAACCTATAGTACATGTACTATTTGTTTTTGTTTTGAGATAAGATATTTTAATGTATGAAAGGGATTTTTTTTTCCCCAAAACTAAAACTTCAGCCTTTCAGTTTCATTCCAGTTTGTTTTGCAATTCAGGCACTCTTCTGTTAAAGTTCATCATCACTAACCTATCCAATACATTTATAAGAAAACCTGCAGTAAATCTTACATTGCAAAGTATATCAAGATAGTGGGCATAGATTTTTTAAGGCCTTTCCACTCCCCCTGGCCAACATTCTTTACCATGGGATCTCACTTATAATCCTTGTAGTTCACGCTGCTCAATTTCTTCATTTTTATTACAAAAAATGTTAATGAAATATGAAAGAATCACACTGTATCAGTCAAATGATTCACAGGTGATAACTGTAAATTTGTGGATTATATTATACAACTTAATCTGTACTTAAAAAATCAACATTCACTGCTTGGATAGTTGAAAATTACCCACAGATCTAGTTATTAAAATTCAAAGAAATAATAGAAAGAATGGACCGGAGGGTTAGCTCAGTGGTTCCGGCACCTGCCTTGCAAGCGCAAGGTCCTGAGTTCAATCCCCAGTAATCGCATACAATACTGGGCGTGGAGACTTACACCCACCAACCATCAATACCACATACCACAGTGCCGGGCGTGGTGGCTCACGCCTGTAATCCCAGCTCTCGGGAGGCAGAGACAGGAGGATTGCTGAGTTCAAGGTTTGCCTGGGCTACATAGTGAGCTCAGGGCCAGCCTGAACTACAAAGTGAGACCCTGTCTTAAATAAATAAATAAATAAATAAATAAATAAATAAATAAATAAATAAGTGAATAAGTGAATGAATGAATGAATGAAAGGAAATGTAAATAAATTTTCTAAAAACTCTAGCATTATCTGTTCCTAATTTAAATCTTAATATATGTAGTTTTACACTATAGTATGCAGACCAGAGCTTTTAAGTCATTTATCTTCTACACAATACATTTCGCCTATAAACAGTAGAAGTAGCATGTCTTTACAAAGTGAATTGATAAATTATAAAGTAAGCTTAGAATTAAATTTACTAGCTTATCTATTTCAAAGTTGCCCGCCAAACTTCAGAATGAAAGTCTTCTCGACCATGCCAAGATCTGTAGCACCAGCCCAGAAAGTTACCCCCCCACCCCACCCCACCCCGGCACACCTGAGCTCTTCTGCTGCGCGGTAATCACCGCAGAGTAGAGACGGGAGTTTTGAAGTGCCAATCATGGCCGCTCGCACATCCTCCCACACGCTTGAAGTTGTGCTGTCAGGAACATATTGGAAAGTTGTTCATTCACTTGAGGTGACAGATACAGTTTGTGACAAGCTTCATATTGGGACTCCAGCCTGAGGGGGTAACACAGAATGAAATGAGGAATACAAAATTAATGGGAGGAAAATGTCACTCGCCAATCTCCCGACTCACAGCTTCGTTCGCTTAGAGCTGAGGCTCAGGGCAGGATTCACGATGAGCGATGGGGCAGCTCTGAGATCTATTCTAAGCTCTTAGATTTGCATTCTTCCAATATGATGCTTTTGTTCATTAGATAATCAGGTAGGATTTTTTAAGTGTCTCAATTAATTGTTGTCATTTTCCTCTTAGTGAAAGTCAAATTAATTTCCTCATGGGAAAATTAAAATGGGGAAATTTTAAAGGGGAAATAGAATCTTAACTTTTAGCTCTAATATGGGGATTTCATCTAGTCCGTGACCCTTCTATTCCGTTCATCCCGTTCTTTGCTTCCTGAGTGGGATGAGGTGAGTAGAATTCTTCCTCCATTTTTGCCTTGAAGCCAATTGACAATGGACAAAATAAGCCTGTTTTCCTTTAAGTGGAGGTGTTCAGGGATTTTGTCCCAGTCACAAAAAGGTGACAATGTACCTAATTTGCTATTTGAAATACTACTTCTTTGTCAGAGGCATATTAACATCTTATCTATGTCTCATTTTCCAGAGTTTCATGTTGTAAAGCATGTCACTGGCTTCAGAGGCCTTAAGTATAAATCAGTCTGCATGATATGCAATTAGTACGTCAATAAGATGAAACAGTAAGAACTGAAAACCTTATTCTTCTGAATTTCTACTTTACAGTCCTCCCAACTTAGTGTAAGAAACTTATAAAGCTTTGTTGTAACGTTTAAACAGGAATAAAGTTTAAGTGAAAATAAGAATTATTAAACATAATAGAGAAGTATTTTTAGAACTGACTTTAATAGTTTAAATTTATTTGCCCATTACCAGTTATAGGCATTAAATTTTCTACCCATTTGTTAAATTTGATGTGGTGATGACTGTTTGTATGTTGGTGCAAAGGATTACATAATGCAGAGTCATGAAGAAAAAGTTTAACGATCTACAAAAACTAACAGTCTTAACAATCTAACGATCTTAAGAATTGCTTTAAATAGTGACACTATTGAGTTTATAGAGAATACGTCTCCTTTTAGATTTCCAAAGACAATTTTTTTCTTCTAAGAAATTATTACTAGTGATTGATTAAAACAACAGAACACATGGGACCGGAGGATTAGCTCAGTGGTTCCGGCGCCTGCCTCGCAAGCACAGGTCCTGAGTTTGATCCCCGGTAACCACATACAATGCTGGGGGTGGAGATTCACGCCCACCAGCAATCAATACCACATATCACGGTGCCGGGTGTGGTGGCTCACGCCTGTAATCCCAGCACTCGGGAGGCAGAGGCAGGAGGATTGTTGAGTTCGAGGCTTGCCTGTACTACATAGTGAGCTCAGAGCCAGCCTGAACTACAAAGCGAGACACTGTCTCAAACAAAACAAAACAAAACAAAACAAAACAAAACAAAACAAAACAAAAGAACACAAAGAAATTTTCTGTAAATTTCTAAAAACATAAGATATGTATGTATTTAATTCAATATATCTAGAAATTTATATATATATATATATATATATATATATATATATAAATTAGAAAATCCTAAACAGTAATTTTAAAGTTTTTAAATACATTGCTGCAAGCAATACTTTAAGGAAAATAAAGAAATCATATATGAAATTTAAGTTTAAAATTAATGTCTTGTTCCTAAGCAACAAATTTAGTATTCATCCTGAAATTTATGAAATTACTTTTTATTTTTTTGCGACGGGGGTCTCACTTTGTAGTTCAGGCTGGCCCTAAGCACACTATGTAGCCCTGGCTTTGTGGTGTGCAGTACTGATTGATCATGACATTGCTGTATGTGGTTACCGGGGATCGAACCAGGGACCTCGTGCTTGCTAAGCACGCACCAGAACCACCAAGCTAAGTCTCCAGCCCTATGACATTACTTTTGAAGTTAATGTAACAGAGCAAGGGATAATGCAAATAAGATTTAAAATATAAAATGTACCCTTCTCAAAAATGAAACCCATTAATCTGTTTCATGAATCTGTACTAATTACAAAGATGGGAAAATGGGAAATTAGATATAAGCATAAAAATATTTAAAAGATGACATGAGCAAGATGGTAGAAAAAGAGGCCAATCATCCATCCCTCGCTGATCAATGACTTGGAAAACTTCTGGGTACAAAAGCATCCGGGTGAGAAATTCTTATTTAAGTGGGATATTGCAAAAGCCTGGAAGAGTTCAAGACCGAAGAGGTTCATTCTGAGGACAGAGGAGCCTTCCACTGTAATTCTGTCTCTGAAGCAGGAGGATTTATCCCCTATCCCCTCTGTGGACTTAGCGCTGTTTTTTTTTTTTTGTTTTGTTTTTTTTTTTTTGTTTGTTTTTGTTTTTTGCCTTGATCCTAACAGTCCCCTCAGCCAACCAGAGAAACCGCAGGCCTGCTTCACATACACGCCCATCCACGCAGACAGCTGCCATCTATGTTGTGCAAATTAACATTTCCCATTTCTATGTTGGATTGTTTTACTGTCTTCTTGTGTCCTTTTCCTTCCCCGTCCTTCTCTTTCCACATTCCAGACTGACTCTGAGCCAAGTCTGCAAGGGGCACTGATGCACGACTGAAACTGAGTGGTGTTACAAGCGGCAAGAATGCTCTTCCCACAGCACCTTGTAAGAATCCAGCCCAACTAAGCTAACTAGGAAGAAGGGGTAGACAGCACTTTCTGGCAAAAACAAAACCAAACACGCCAAGACCAAGTTACTAGAACAAAAAGTTAGAGACATCTTCATAACCAACAAATCTTTTTTCCTTATAGGAGTAGATCAGAACCCTCCGAAAAACAAAAAGGTAACATGAAAAAAATAAAAAGGACACAAAATTTCTCCTAACTATCCAAATGCTAATTCAAGGGACAGCAAGTGAAAGGAAATGAAACACCAAGACAAGCCAAATGAAACCATTCAAAAGAATGAAACTTCCTGAGCTCCAACATGAGATTACACACACACACACACACACACACACAGACACACACACACAGACACACACACACACACGTGATACTAATAGTCAAGTTGACAAATGAAATCGTAGAAGACTAAACTAGAAATTTAGAAGAGTGTAACAGAACTATTCAAAACATAAACGAAAACTTTACCAAATAAATGAACTCTGTGAAAAGGTGCCAAGCAGAAATCCTGGAGATGAAGAGTTCTACCGAGTATAGGAATAGTAGTGACCAGTATGAAGAGAGCTTCAAAAACAAAAGACAGAAAGGAAGCAAAAGATAACAGACACAGAGAAATTTTTAAGCAAACAAAGTTCATCCAATAATGCTAGGTGATGCTAAGACTAGCATTAGGCTAACTGGAATTAGAAAAAAGAAAAAAACACATATGTGGACAAGGTACATGGAATAAAAGATATCTAAACACAGAAATCATATAAATTTTTCCAATTATATTGAAAAAACTCACCACACAGATAAGTGAGATTTATACTGTGTAAAATTTTACAGTAGAAAGAGAAGCTCCCATGTCATGCCATACTAAAAATCCCCAAAGTCTGACACAAGGGGGAAAAAATGTCAAAAATGCCAGAGAAAACAAACAGAAAATCACTTATAAATCTAAACCTTTTTTGGGATACAGGAAATTTGCAACAATAACTTTGAGGGCCTGAAGATCTAGGAGTGAAGTATTTCAAGGTCTAACAGGAGTACCTTTTAATCAAACTATTATATCCTGAAAAATCATCTTTCAAAATTGGAGAAATAAGGCTGTTCCACGATTTAAAAAAAAACAGCTTAAGAAGTTCATGTTTACCAAACTAATCTTCCAAAGCTTACTTAAAGATATTGTATAGACAATGAACTCACCAAATCCAAATCTGATGGATAAAATATATCTTTAAAAAAATAAGTAGCACCAAGCATGGTGTCTCATGCCTGTAATCCTACCAGTTGGGAGACAGAGGCAGGAGAATTGCTCAGTTTGAGGCTTGCCTGGGCTACCCAGTGAGCTCAGGGCCAGCGTGAACGACAAAGTCACACCCAGTTTAAAAAAAAAAATCAAACAAAAAGTAGCAGTATTCTTGTACATGAATGATGAACTCACTGAGAAAAATAGGGAAATAATCCCTTTGATATACAATCAAAACGTAAGTACTTAAGAGTCAGAATAACTAAAAGAATGAAAGATCTTTATAATAGTACTTACAGTTCTCTGTGGAAGGAGATTGAAGAAGAAATCAGAAAATGGAAAGATACTTCCTGTTCCCTGACAGGCAGAACTACTGTTGCCAAAATGGCCATCATTCCAATGCTGGAATATAGATTTAATCCAATCCTAATCAAAACACAGTACTTTTCACATAACAGAGCAAATCTTTTTCTAAGGATTATATGTAACCAGAAGAGACCAAGAATAGCAAAGGTCCCCAAATAAAAGATCCAATCAACATGGATAATTTGCTAGGATTAGATGTCCCATTTGACCTGCTTACTCTTCTACTAGATATATACACAAAATAATTTAAAAATCATACCACAGTATATGTGCACCCATGTTTATAGCAAGTCAGTTTGTAATAGTTAAATCTTGGAAGCAGCCCAGATCCCCATCAGTTGGAGACTGGATAAAGATGTTTTTTTTTTTTTTTTTAATAAAATAGTGTATTAGCCATAATGAATGGTAAATTTAAGTCATTTATACTTAAATAGATTTACCTTGAGGACATACTCACAAGTGAAATAAATAGGACACAGACATATAAATGCTGTATCTTTTCTTTAGTATGCCAAACTGAAGGTGTAAATGAATGCCAAAACGTATGACAGGTATTGTGAAATAGGAAGAAAATGTGCAAAAAGAAAAGTGAAAGGGCAAGTAGGGGAAAGTAAAAGAGGGGAAGAAAAAATTTGAGTTAAAAAAGGAAAGAAAGCATATGGATATAGGTTTTAGGGAGGGCAGAAGAAAGGGTAAAATGACAGTTAAGGTGTGTCATGAAAATGTACCAATTCTCAATGTTGAAACTGATCATAATGCATGTATAAAATGTTTCATTAACATGGATAATTCAAATGAATAGACACTGTTTAGAAGAAAAGGTGCAACTGGCCGATAAAGACAGTTAAAATTGTCAGTATTGGTGGCCAGTCTATAAAAGTAAATTAAAACAAATCTGAGATTCCATCATATTCCAGAAACAATGATGGCTTCATCAAAATGACATACAATAACAAGTGCTGGCGAGGCCACAGGGAAAAGGAACACTCGGGATGGCTTGTGGCTGGGTGTCCCCCAAAGCCTCACACACTCTTTTGCAGATGAGTGAATTTACAGTGTGTGATTCTGGGATTAAGGGCGTGTGATTACTAAACTGCTGCCTGTGAATGATTTGTTTTGTCACAGCTCTAATTCCAGTAGTCCCAATAAAATAATAGGAGCAGAAAGATACTGTTCGGCTCTTATCTCTTTGTTACTGTCTGTGTACCCTTTGCCACCCTGCCTTAGAGCTGCCAATTATAGATCGAAACCTTTACAAAATATAAGCCAAATAAACCTCTTTCTCTCTAACTTTGTGTGTCAGGTATTTTGTCTCGGCATTGAGAGAGGAGTAACTAACACAACACTTATAAATTGTTAGTGGGAGTGCAAACTAGTTCATTATGGAAAGCAAATGGAGAGCCACCACAATACTGAAAGTAGAAATTCCATTCAACCTATTTACCCCTTCTAGGTAACCCCCACAAAATGGTAAAAACATCATACCACAGTGGGGTATGCATGCGTACCACTGAAGCATCACAATTCATAATAGCTAAAGCTTAGAACTGGCCTACATCTCCATCAACAGATAAATGGGTAAATAAAATGTGCTGTTTAAAAATAATGGAGCAAATACAGAAAGATGATTTGAGTTATTAGGAGAAAAATGTATGCACCTGGAAACCATTAAGTTATATAAATCAGGCACACAATTAAAATATCAAATAAAAGTTCTTAAATGAGACAACTTAAATATGAATGATTGAAAAATAAAGACAGCCTATTGAAATGCAAGATAGTTATTCTGAAAATGGAAAGAGGATCCAGAGATGGAAGGAGAAAAAAGGGATGGAAGTGAAATGGAAATAAAATATTAGCATATGTTAATGGAGTGTACTTACTGTTAAACAAGGGTCGGATTCACTTGGCATTTGTTTCTCTGGTATGAGAAACTGAAAGTGGAAATAAGGACTGAACGGCGTGATGGATGTTGGGAAATGGAGTAAAATGTTTAAATGAGAGGGGGACAAGGGTGGTGGGAGAAAGAAAGGAGGGAAGAAACAAAAAAGTTAAAAATAGAAGGGAAAAATGGAAATAAATCCTTTGTACACAAAGTCCTTGAGAGTGATACAATAAAATAAAATTTATTTCAAAACATAATGAAACATAAACTATAATTTCCCTTTTAAAACTGAACATTTAGTTGCTATTAAGATAAATAAAAACATAAGTTTATGCCTCATAGGTGAATTCAAAGCAGCACAACTCAAAGAAAAAACTAAATATCAATAAACTCTAGTATCCACAGCTGTGCAAAATATGGAATATGAGCTATAAAATATGAGAATCCAAAACTAATTTTCCTTGGATAGAGTCATGTTTTGACATTATATTCAATGATAATTGTCTTAATGAGTCATGCACCAAATATTGATTTCTCTGCTGGTTTTCAGGTAGCATCTGTCATAAAAATATTACTAATAAAAATAATTTTGACCTGCAAGAAGATTAGCTAAATTAGTTTTCTAGTTATTAAATATGGGCTTTTTCCTACCTCCTCTTTCCCCTCTTTCCTCCCTTCCTCCGTAATTTTCTTTCTTCCTCTTTCCTTCCTTCATTTCTTTTTTAACCACCTTGCATTATGTATCCTACTATGGAATTTCTAAAATAAGTACTTCACAAAAAGTATGAATTGATGTAAATTTATACCTCTCCCTTGTGTTTTCCATCTCTAACTAAAATGCATGGAAATGTGTGGAGATGTGTGTTTGCAGATGTGTTTCTGTGTGTGTTTGTGTGAGTTGCTTCCTATTTAATATTGTAAAAAAAATATTTTAAAACTCCAGAAATTTTATTTGAAATGGGTTATGGCAAACTGCTATGTTGGGGACAGTGATTAGTTCTTCGGGAGCAGATCGTTTCATACAACATCTCTGCACAGAGAGAAAACGCTGCTCCAGTGATGGAAGAAAAGTACTAAGGACCACGACGAAGGTGTGATGGAAAGAGAAGGATCCCGATCCAGCACACACATGGCACCCAGCAGAGTATTGGTCCCACTGGAGAACACAGTCCGAAAGTTATTTTCACTGAATGAATAAACTATAGGAAAATTTCTGCAGCCAGAAAAGCAAATTCATGTGTGTCAAGTGCCATATTTTACACAGTGAAGGCTTCGCCACACAAGAGCTATCCACAAAGATCGGGAATTTGATAACATATGTTCAGCCATTTTAATAAAAGCAAATACAATTTTTCCAGGGCAGGTACATTATAGAAGAAATCATTAAGCAGATGTGAATTTCTGGCATAAATGGTTTAGATGGACAGATTTTTTGATAGATTCATTTTGCTGAAAATCAAAATTGAGGAAAAGTCATAAAATAGAGATGATTCAATAGACATGAATATAATTTTACTGTTGATGTATGCCACAATAAAATTTAGATGTAATTGCACAAATGTCCAACATGCACACATACATGCAAGCATTGATGTACATGGATGAGAGACAGGTATATTAACTTGACTTATGAATTGTGATTGTAAAATTTTAAAATTATCTTTGAACTAAAGTTTAAGTATTCCTCTTACAAATAAAAAGACACCCTAGTTATCTAAAGTAGTCTGGGGTAGAGAAGGAACACCAGGTTAAAAGTAACTCACTTAAAGTCCAATGAGGAGGAAGAACTAAAGGTAAAGCAACTGGGATGTTTGAATTTTCTATACTCACAACACACAACCTGTAAACTTCTGATAGTTTAGACTCTCCCCAAAATTGATCAACACAGCCTCAAATATTGCACTCTTTCTCTACCACTCTTTTTTGCAGACAAATTCTGGTTCCTATTGTACCTTGTTTCTTTGACGATGGGAGAGACACAATTTGTGTTACAAGTATATTATTGTTGATATTTGCTTATAAAACATGAAAATACTAAGAGAAGAAAGGTTCACTGGTGCCACTGTTCGCTGCTGCTGGGCCCTGCACCTTGGTCTGACCAGGACTGTCCCGGAGGCCTGGCAGGGCCTGGGCACTCACATGGCAGGTGCTGGCAGGAAGGATCCCAGCTCTGCTGTTTGCCACTGCTCAGGCCCACATCTCCCCACCACCTGGCCTGTAGCAGAGAGCTGCAGAGACAGATGGACAAGTAGGGTGCAGCGGGGTCACACACCGGATCCCGGCAAGAAGGAGCCAGGTGCCATCAGCTAGCATTTGGGCCCACAGCTTTTTTTTACTAAGGCCTGACCATAAGGCCTTGCAATCTCTATTTCCTTGTGGCCCCAATGGGACATGGCTATTCCATGGGGTAGAGGCTCCAGAGACACCACCTACCTCTCTGTGAACTGTGAATAAGTCCTGGAACCTACCCAGAGGCCCTGAGTGAGTTCCTCTGCCTAGTCCGCCATGTTGAAAAAAACACTCACTGGAAGAGTGAAGGAATCCTGTTGACCACACCTGGTGAACTGAGATTACTTAAGGCTCATGACAGATTGGAGGAAGTCAACCCAGGAGTTAGCCATTTCCTAAGGGTTCTGAGTACTGGAAACAAACATAAAATGTAAAAACAGAAACACTAACAAACATAAAATGTAAAAACAGAAACACTAAACCTGCTGCAAAGCAGGTTAGGTAGAACTCTTGGAGACATTGGCTGAGGGAAAGACTGTAAGCACAAAACCTCTATAGCATGAGAACTAGCAGAAGGAATCAACAAATGGGATCTCATCCATTTAAAAACGTCTGCACTGCAAGGGAAACCATCAGCAGAGCAAATAGACAACAAACAATTGGGAAAAAAAGTTCACCAGGTTTTTCTCAAAGGGCTGTTATTTAGACTATATAAAGAGCTTAAAAAATCAGCCCCTCCCCAAAATGTAAAGACCCAATTCAAAAATGGGCATCTGAAATGAACAAAGACTTCAGAGACACAGAGGAAGAAGTAAAAGCAGCTAAGAAGCATTTGAAGAAATGCTCAACATCACTAGTCCTTTGAGAGATGCAGATGAAAACAACTCTGAGATTTCATTTTACTCAACAAAGAATGTCTGCTATCTCAAAATTAACCAGCCACAAGTGCTGGGGAGGCTGTGGGTAAAAAGGAACCCTTCACTGTCAGTGGGGATGTAGCCTGGTACAACCACCATGAAGATCAGTGTGGAGATTCCTCAAAAATCTGGGGTTAGAGATTTCATTTGACTCTGCTATTCCCCTGCTAAGTATATACATGAAAGAATTAAATGATACCTATCACAGCGACATTTGTACACCCATGTTCATACCAGCTCATTTTATGACAGTAAATCTTGGAAGCAACCCAAATGCATATCAAATGGACACTGTATAAACATGATGTGGCATTTTTTTTTGGTATAAAAAGGAATCTTACTCTTCCATAAAGAATGATAAGTTCAAGTCATTTATATTGAAATGGATGCACCTTGAGAACATACTCATAAGCGAAACAAATAGGTCACAGTTGTATGAATACTGTATCTTTTCTCTGGTATGAGAAAATGAAGATATAAATGAGTTCTAAAGTGTATGATAGATGTTGTGAAACAGCAAATATTTAAATGGTAAGGGGGTTGGGGTATATAATGTGGGAAAAATGTGATGTAAAAAAACACAAGCTTATATGTGGGGTGGGGTTTTGTAAGCTGGGCAGGAGAATGGGAAAAATGAGAATTAAGATGTGTCATGCATTGGTAAAATTATCAATGTTGATTGTGTTCATGGTGTCTATATAAAATTTACCAATAAAATCAATTAAAAAAACCTCAAAAATATTGAGAAGTTTAATATTCTGTGTTTAAAAATTTTCTCTATATTAAGTACAAAAGTAAAATGTGGTACTATCAGTTGTTATGGAAGCCCATCACAATATATGAAATCTTTCATTTTTTCATTATACAACTTTAAATTTTACCATCTTCTATTGTGTTTATACTTATGACATGTATGTTTATATAGATACTTAATATATGCATTAATACGGATGAACAAAACAGATGTTATCTTATTTTGCTAATGTTCTAATTGAAATACGTGACTCTTGATTACTTCTTTCTGTGATTATGTCATATGTGGCATTGGATACCAGTAGCTGTAACATTTTCCTTGTCTCAGTTTTGTGAATAATTTCAAGCTCTTTGACAAATACTTTTTCCAGTATCTTGATGTCCTTCTAATATCCTCATATTACCTACTTCATCAGAATTTACAACATTGATTTTAAAACTTTTTTTGTTGTTAGTTATGTAGTCTGAGTTCCATTCTTGTATTTTGCAAATTCCACTGTTAAGCACCTTTTAAAATTTGTTTTTATTTTTTTTTTGATGGAGTGCATTTTTATTAAGGGCAGCAGAACGGATCACAGCATCTTCGCCTATTCTCCGCCATTGCGGAAGGGCGGGAGAGGACCTGGGGCACTTCAAGGAGCCAGGCGCAAGTGACTGCCTGAGCCAATGCGCGCCAGCAATGGGCAGCTGCTCCACAGCTCTCTCCTTCTCCAGAGGATTCAACTTCTTGGTGATGGCACAGCCGGGGCTGGCTGCTAGCTTGTTCAAAAACTGCCCTGGGCACTGCTGAAAGGAGCCAGCCACCCAGGATGGGGGAAGGCACACCCACTGACTTGAGAGCCAGGTCTCTGTTGCCAGGCAGACCATGGGGTGCCAGTGACAGGACTGAGTCCCTGAGAGGGGCTTCCGGCATAAGGGTTCCCTCCCGTGGTGAGCAGAGGGCGGAGAGGTCGTGACAGGCAGGCAGAAACACACTGGCAGAAGTACAAAGCAATGGGACGGTTTTCAAGAATGACAATTAGTCCTGGACTTAGAGAAACAAAAACAAATGGTGGCTTATTTGGATAGCTTCTGACAGAATTTGGCATTTTATTACAAATCTGAGTATGAATTAAATAAAATCCATTATCACCTTTCTGCTAATGAAGAGACAGAAGAAAAATGCTGGCCCTGTCATCTTGCTTCCCTGGGCTTAAGGGTTCTCCAGAAACTTGGCCTTTGCATACCTAGGACTAAAGCAGCTGAGTTCATTCATAGACTGCCGGAGCCGCACGCCTGGACAACAGAACGGTGTCATGCGCCTACCCTCGCCATCACTTTGCACTTCTGCACAGGCAAAACCCAGGCCTATGTTAATGTCTGTAAGCCCTGAAAAGATCCAGTTATAGAGCTAAAGTGAAAAAACAGTAAGCAAAGGTTCTTGATGTCATCTTCATGGGATCGAGTCCCCTAGTAGCCAAAAAGGGAAGCCACCAGTGGCAGAGGCTGGTGACACATGGTGTTAGATCGGCTTCCTCTGGGTATCAGAGTGCTATGCTCTCTCCACTGTTTCAGAGATAGTTCCATTTGCCTTGAAAGACATGAACATTCAACTCCTTACCAAGTTCACCTGATGATAAATTCCAAGGGCAAATTTTATTTCTACAAAAAAGGCAATCAAAACAATATAAAACACATTGAAAAGCCTGAGTCCAAAGAGAAAAGGAAGGCGATCTTGTTCCTGGGCTGGGCTGCTGACTGCTCCGAAGGAAGGCGCCTGCAGGGGCTCAGGCAACCCCAGACTGACGCTGGATACGAAGCTGAGTCCAGCCAATTGCAAGGCCACAGAGGGTCAAGCTGTGCCGAGGGAGGGCTGTGGCGGGACTGCTGCGAAGAGACACAGAGCGCGGTGGCACGTTCCGATGGAGACCAGGGATGGAGGAGCCTGGCGTTTGAAATGAATATTCTGGCTTCTGCTCTGCCTGCGCTGAGCAGCGGACCTTCTAACACGGCTGCAGGGAAGGATGCAGGTCTTGGCCCCAGCAGACTTTTTCGCGAGAAATTCATTGTTGTCTCACAAGCTCAGTGCCCTCAGCTGGCAAGCCCTCCCTCCGGTCAGCAGGCCTGGCACCGAGGATTTCCTACAAAGCCCGGAATAAGGTACAGTTCAGTCAGGTCTGCAGACAGTGGGGCTTGCCCCTGTCTATGGGCAATAGGCTTAGCCTATTCTCCACCATTGTGGAAGGGCAGGAAACATGAGCCAGATTTTTTACAGAGGAGCTGGGCCTCTCTATGCAGGGGTTTGTCTTCCTTTATTTTGGGGGGGGGGGTTGTTTATTTGTCTTGTAAATTTTTAAAAAGGGTGTTATAGACAGGCATCAGGAAAATTTGAACCAACTCCCACAGAGGGCAGTATGACATGGGAGAAAAAAAAGCCGCCAGAGCCTCTTTTTTGTAATAAAGACAGGACCCGGGACTTACAAAGTGAATCCATGAAAAAGAAACTGAATATACGGAGAGTGCGAGTTGCCAGGGCACGGAAGGAAGGGGAGCCACAACCCTTATTTTTCTTCTTCTTCCTCTTCTTCTTCTTCTTCTTCTTCTTCTTCTTCTTCTTCTTCTTCTTCTTCTTCTTCTTCTTCTTCTTCTTCTTCTTCTTTTTTAACTTTGTGGGCTAAATATAACTTGAAGATTTGGGGTAAATTTGGACAAGAAAAGAAACACCATGCTTTTGAAGTGGATTAAAGCAGTGAATTTTAAAACAAAGAAAGCAGAACTAGAATATCTGAAATTTTTAATCCTTTCTTTACAGGTTACTAGACCACTTTTGATTAAGGAAACTGTAGAAAGTTAGGAACAGCCACAAGTAAACGCCAGGCGGTGGCACTTGTCAATTTTCCACAGGGTCCTGCTTTGCGGGGTGTCTGAATGCACCGCTCCGGGTCTCTGCTCACACTTGCTGGAATCATTTGTGGCAGATTTTAGCCCACAGGTTGCTTTTCCCCATATTTCTTTGGAAATTTATCAGCATTCTTGCAGAATTTGTTATGGTCCTTAGAGTATTCTTCAGCTCGGTCAGCCTGCAGCGGGGTCGTTCACCAGTGCTATGAGGACTGGATCACTTGGTCAGTCCTGGTCGATGCCTTGCAGTTCTCAGCACTAACGACTGGCAGGCAAACCTGCCTTTTTCATCAATGTTTGGGTGACAGATCTTTGTCTTAAATGTCATCTTTGGTGGTTTGAATAGATATTCTGCTGGAAAGTTGATTTCCATTCTAAAGGCCTCCTTCTCATATGGAGGGTTGTCCTTCATCAGCCTCCTGCTGGCCGCCATCTTGGATCTGGTACTGCTGCTTTCCCAGAATTCCTCCACCGTGAACATTTTAACCTTGAATTCCTTGGACCTATTTCATTTCATTTTGTTATAAAAAGAAATGGAACAGTCTCAAAAGTAAAATTTTTGTACTCTTGCTGGCAATATATAAATGGTGTTGTTAAAAAAAAAGATACATGGGCACAGTTTCAATTAAATCACTAACAGTGGCATCAAATTATCTACAACCGTTGACATCATTCTTCAACATGCCAGGGTCCATTACTCTCTCTTCCCTTCTTAGAAAATTAATTTGTATCTTATCCATTTTCAAATCTCCAACAACATTTTCCCCAATCTAACTTTCATTTGCTACTTCTTTATCTACTGAGAAAAGAGTATAAGAAAGCAAGTTCACAATCAACAGGCTACATTTGCACACATATCTGCTTTCTGCTTAGACTTTGCCATTTTATGGTAGGACAGTTTGTTTTCTTAGCCAAGGTGTAGCATTCCACTACTACATTAGGTTTCACTTACACTTTTTCCTCAAATCCTCTCTCAAAATTTTGTGTTGCCCACTTTTTCCTGTTTACAAAGCCCTACCCATTCAGAATTCAAACTTTCTTCTGTTGTGAAGACCAAATACCAAACACACACACAGTGTAGAGGAGAAAGTTTACCTTGCGGTTGGTGTCTCAGCAGCAGAAACATCAGAGCAGAAGCGCATAGAAAAGGAAAGCTCATCGTGTCTTCGCTGCCAGAAAACAGAGAGTGAGCAAGGAAACAAGCAGCAGGAGGTGAGGGCGCAAGGAATAAGCATATACCTACCAGAACCCTCTGTCCTTGGCCTACTTCCAAGGGACTAGGCCTCCAAACAGCACATTCTGCAATGAGTCTATCACTAGATTAATCCACTGGTAAGTACAGCATCCCAAGATCCAGTCACTTTCCCAAAGTCCCCGCTTGAACACCTGAACCTTTGGAGAGATATTTTTTGGTCCAGACTACAATACTCTCCAATTTTAAATGCAAAAGCAAATGTGAACTTTATAGATCCTCTATCTTGCCGTAGCTGCCTCTTTATTTGCATGCTGTACAACTCCTCACATTGCACTTCTGTGCACACATCAAACAGCTTTTTTCTTCTCTATTCTAACACAAACAAAAATCCAGTTATCATTTTTTTCCTCTACTTGCTCGATATAACTTCTCCTTTGGAGGTCACTATTAGTTTCGTACCGCTAAATGCAGTAGAAAGCCATTCCTGAAACACTGTTGGGCTTCTCGGACTTCAAAGTCACAGCGTTTTCTTCAGTCTAATTGCCTGTTAATTCTTAGTTTTCTTTGTGTGTTGAGTTTTATAAGCTAAATTCATATTAGGCTTTTCCGTGGTTTAGTTCTGCAAATATTTTTTTTCTGTTCCACTTCACACATTAAATTTTTTAAATCAATCAAATTATCTTTCTCTCCATCTCTCTCTCTCTCTCACCATTATCTATCTATCTATATTTTTACCTGGGTAAGAATCTTCATAATTACGGATGAGCTCATGCAATGATTAACTCACTATCTTCTCTTCTTTATCTGATAGTTATCTGAGACATAGTAAGTAAATGAATCATTCCCACTATCACATAACAAAGTGCATGAACAGCCCTGAATGACCTGATAAATAAAAACAAATGTGATATCGGTATGGCTTTGATAGAACTGCAGAAGCAGGAAGTCGTGAGGCAGCTGGCTTCGCTCACAGCCGTAGCTCACTCGGGCTTTGAGATCGTTGCTTCCAGTCCTCCTGGTCCACTGGTAACACTCAGTGTCCACGTGGGATGCACATTCCATTGTGTGTGGTTTAAGGAATGAACAATAACAGACCCTCTTCATGCTCCAGTTTAAATCCTGTACACTTTTCTTCGCTCACCAATGGTTGTAAATATAATAAGTTTTCAGTCCTATCTCACTCTACCGGATGAATTTATCGGATCCTAATCACCTTCCAAGGCCCCAGCTCTAGAGACCTAACCCAGATTACATTCTGTCCTTTTTATACCATGTAATGAAGATTAAATTTCAACACATGGGCCTTTCTAGTGACATGCTGAAGCCACATCCAAACCATACCGACTACCTTCTTTAAAATTCTCAGGAAAAAATTCTCAAGGATGTGAATAACTCATCAAAAATGGTGTTCAGCAGCTTACTTGCTTATCAAAACAATAGAGAATGTGTGTTATACAAATTATATTAATACCTCAAAAGTACAATTTACAAAATGAAATGGAGAATAAGACAATATTGCTTTGAAGAATGGTCTCATTGCATGACCATCTTGAAGTCTTGTTATGGGATTAATTAGAAATGATGAGCTTTGTGTGGAAACTTTTTCATTGTGTCTCAAAGGGATTGTAAATAATAGACATCTGAAGAGCTAATAAGAAATGACAAATGTATTATATTATATGAAGAAACACTAAAGAACAATTGGGTACTTTTTCCAATTATGTGCCAGCACCAAAAGGAAAAAGGAGGCACTGTTACAAACTCCCTTTCAATTACAACAATATAAAACACAGCATTTTAACTACTTAATTGTTGTTGTGTCCTAGTAAGAAGAGAAATTGTTTAACATAAGCCAACCTGTTTTCTTTTTTCCACAAAGTACAACAAACATTTTTGTTGAAATACCAAGCTAACTTTCATTAGCTTAATTTAAAAGAGTGATTATTAAAGACAGAATAGTAATTTCACAAGTATGTCAGTGCCAGAGGTTATGTTTTAAAGATTTTAATTATAGAACATAACTGTTAAAATAATTAAAGGTTAAGGAAATAATAAAGTTTATGGAAATAAATCTTCAAAAAGAGATTCATGTGCTTTTTAATTCTAGGGATTGAAGGGAATTAGAGTTACCCATATTCAAGAGTACTCAGTACTATGCTGATAGGCTAATGAATATATTTCCCTGCTTATTCTAGACTAAGTTCTTAGTTTTCATCAGTACTTCTAATGTCCTCTTCTACAGAGGATTCAGAAATACTGAGTATATCACTTAATGTTGTACTGAACCTTTTATTTAATGCAATCACAGTAGAAGAGTTATCAAGAAGAGAAAGAGAATGTGCCTTAATTAATAATTCCTCAAATATGTACCCAGCAATGATATATACTTAGCATTTTAAAAGGTAGTGAAAGTTGTCAAAAATACATTGGAAAAGCTGATCTAATTAAGCTAAGACAAAAATCTATTGGTTACATTAGCAAAATTGTTATAAATTATAGAAATAGAAGATGATATTTTCTTCTTATGTATGTATTCAGTACCTAATGATTGCACTCACTGTAGTAAATTGGTACTTGTACAAATCATAGGAGAATACATTTTTAAGGAAAGGAAAAGGACTAGAAATAGAATTTTTGCAGACTTTTAGTATTTTGAGTCAGATGCTAAAGGTATAAATATGCCACAATACAAAAATACTTTATGTTTAAAAATGTATCACTATTTAATGCTATTAAAATTAAGTATCATTTTAAAAACTATCTAAATGGAATATCTAGTTACAGTATCCTTGGGTATTCACTCTCTTTCACTCACCATTATTCCACACACAATATTTACAAAGAGATCATGTATTATCAATGAGAAGTTGTCTGAGGAAGTCATAACTAATAAATGTCCTACAGAATTGTTGGATCTTGTTTCTTTAGAACATGAGATTTGTTCTGAAAAGTACTACTGCAGATCAAGAGCCAAAATTACCTTGGCCATTACAGTGGATGATATTTTTTAGGTCTAAAGTCTAGCTCAAAATCCTCATGTGGGGGGCTGGAGGGTTAGCTCAGTGGTTCCGGCACCTGCTTTGCAAGCTCAAGGTCCTGAGTTCGATCCCCGGTAACCACTTATAATGCTGGGTGTGGAGACACGCCCACCAACAATCAACACCGCATACCACAGTGCCAGACGGTGGCTCACGCCTGTAATCCCAGCACTCAGGAGGCAGAGACAGGAGGATTGCTGAGTTCGCGGCGGCTTGCCTGGGCACCATAGTGAGCTCAGGGCCAGCCTGAACTACAAAGCGAGACCCTGTCTCAAAAAGCAAAAAAAAAAAAAAAAAAAAAAAAAAAAAAAAAAAAAAAAAAAAAAAAAAAAAAAAAAAAA
>PVIC010023164.1:0-27075 GCA_004025085.1 Thryonomys swinderianus | reverse complement strand
AAAAAAAAAAAAAAAGTCAAATATATTTTAGGTAACTAGACATGCAAAATTTGAAAATTAAGTAAAAAATAATGTTATCTATAAAGCATCAAATGCTAGAAATTATTTTAATTAAAATGTGCTTTACCTCAACTACAAACCTTCACATAATTGCTGTGAGAAACCAAGGAATATCTAAATTAATAATAAAAAATATCACATTTTTATATTAGTAGATTCTCTTATGTTAAAATGCCAGATCTCTCCAGATTGATGGATATTCAGTGTTATGTGCAGGCAAACTGAAATTCCAGTTCAAAACTTTATGTAGATAGTATAAACCTTAGCACCACAGAAATCTTCAGGAACAATGTATTGCTACATACAAAATTATTGCAAAGAGCTAAAGTAGGCTCAATAAAAATAACAGTACAATAAGAATAACATGTGCACATTATGTACAACTAAGGAACATATGTGATTAAGTGGCATAAGTTCTGTCTTTTCAACAAATGGTTTAACACAACCCTTACTTCACGATGCACACAAGAAGTGGTTCACACGATGATATAGGCTTAAGTAAGGATAGTAGAACAGGACAACTTCTAGCAGCTAATATACAAGAGTACCTTTACGACTCAGGGTAGAAGATGTCTAAAATGGTACATGAAAATCAAGAAAAAGTTTGATATAAGTTGGACTTCATTTAAAATAAGAATTTTCCAAAAAGACAAATCAGGAGCAGAAAAATGTAAGATACAGAATGAGAACAGATATGTGTTTACAAGGTATGTAATAAAATACAACTCCAGAAAATAAAAAGAAACATTAGAAGAAAAATGCTAATAATCCAGATTTTAAATGAGTGAAAGTCTTGAACAGTCACTTTATAAAAAAGGATTCTGGCCAGGCGTGGTGGCTCATGCCTGTCATCTCAGCACTCAGGAGGCAGAGGCAGTAGGTTTGCTGAGTTTGAGGCTTGCCTGGGCTACTTAGTGAGCTCAGGGTCAGCCTGAACTACAAAGTGAGACCCTGTCTCAAAAAAAAAAAAAAAATGTTTAGGGAGCATCTCAGTGTCGAGAAGTACATACGAGAAACGCCTAAGATTTTCAGAAAAGCCAAATTGTCCCTTTGGAAGAAAATGTATTGGAGAATGTTTTTATAAATAAATCAGTCTTAAATGTCTCTAAATGTCTTTATGGTACTTCACAATGCATTGCTGAAAACGTAGAGCCAGGAGGTCTAATAATGTAAATAACATACTTCTGACTCAGATACGAAGTATCTCCTGCCTAGATCCAGCAACACGGAGTTGTGATTTGACACACAGCTGCTCACCTAGAATAAAGGTGATTTTCTATTTGTGGAGGAATAGATGTATACAGAAGAGAAACATCTCGCATTGTCAAAGGGAATTAGAAACAACATCCTATGATATAATTATACAAATATCTGCTAACATAGGTTGCAATGGCATCTTTAATAAATTCCAGACTCTATAAGAAGTTTTTTTTTTTGGTGGGGGGTGTCTGTGTTGATTAGATTCTCTAGCTTCTCATAATTAAAGCAAAGGTGCAAAACTCAGCAGTGCTGCTACAAATTGACCTCCCCAATCTGTCTCAAACTCATAAGGAAGCTGTTTGTAAAAGCTCCAAGTGTAAGCAATAGGAAGTATACCTTTAATAAATCATGACTCAGAGGCCCAGAGACAATTGGGAGTTACTAAAGCCCTTCAAAAGACTTTATCAGATTGGAACAAGGGGGCTGTCTGCTCTACCAGGTGCCCGGAAGTACATCTGTAGGAAAAAATAATTTACTACAGAAAAACCTGGGTTTTATTTATCTGTATTGAATTTGAAACACAGTCTCCAACAGTTCAGAAAAATAGAGCTTCATACTAAAAGTGCCTCGGTACATTTTTGTGTACCAAACACAAGGGAGGACTAGGTCAAAGGAGTGAGGAAAAACATTATGCTGAAAGGGAATGACCTGTAGTTTAAGCAAAATAACAAGAAGTCGCTGTCCTAAATCAGCAGCAACATTTGACAAAAGAAAGCATCCTTTTCAAGATGTCCTGGGCTTTTATCTCTACAATAGCCCTTCTTATCTTATAGTTCTCTACGTACTACAAGACATGTCAAGCACATTATGGTAACCACAACCCTCTCCACCCCAAGTATTACACCAGGACACCAAAATAAGTTTAAGCAGAATGCACAACTGTGAATACATTATGTCGTATTTCTAGAAAGCTTTTTTGAAATTTCTTTCAGTCTCATTTTTCTTCTCTAAGGACAATTCAAATTTCTCCAAGTCCCCTGAAATGATGAGTTCTTGGTTACAAATAAACTTCTCTTGACATTTTTTAAACTGTTAAATGCCCAATGCGCAGTTTTTCAACTTTGACACTATTGAAATTAGATAGAATAAGTCTTTGTGGGAGACTGATGTATGCACTGGATGATGTTTTGAAGCACTTTGGATTTTTACCCAGCAGATGCCCATAGCCACCACTAACTCCACTTATATAGACTACAACTATCTGCCAATGCTTCCAGGTATGCCTCTGGTAGCAAAACTGCTTTTTGAGAACCATAGTTCTAGAATGATTAGAGGCTGTGGAAGATAAGAATACAACTGTTAGGAGTCACGTAAATCCTTAAATGAAAAAAATCCACATTAAAAAAATTGAAAAAACTGTTCTATTTTTAACAAATCTACTTCCCACTTCACTGAACAGAATACTGTTGATCCTTTGCATGTTGAATAACAAGTTCCAACATTTATTGCACCATTGATGTGAATGACTCTCTTGGTATATTTTGGAAGATTTTGTTCTAACCTTTTTATTTTGGCATTTCTCTGCACTTTGGAGTTCATCTTCCTACATGATCTTTCCAAAAGGTTATATTTGAGTTTCTCTTTCTTGTTGCCCTTTCTTTCCTGTAGTTAGGAAGAACAACAAGTTTTGCAATCATATCTGACTATAGTCACATTACACAGAACTCACGCTGAATCTTTTGATTCACATGTATTTTTATCTTTTTATCAAAAAAGAACTAGAATTGGCATAGCTTCTTACAAATGATTCATCAAAGACAGGTATTCTTTTCTCAGATAGGTATATATTGAGAAATAGCCTGAAAAAAATGCAAAATACTCTCAATTAGCAACAGAACCTCAGAAAACTAGGAATACATACCTCCAGTGCTTAAATATTTGGTAGAATTTTAAAGAGGAATTAATGAGAATTAGCATGGATAAGTGTTAGTCAAGCTAATTTGGAATGGAGGGAGCTTTTTAAATCTTTGTATAATATCTGACTTTGACAAAAAAGAGTGAACTTGACCTTAACAGAGATGTGGCAATACAAATAGAGAATTCTAGTATTTAAAGATAATCAGACATTCTACCTTGGAGGAATTAAAATTCTCTCAAGAGTTAATGCAACTGAGAATCTGGTGAGAAGTAAAGGTGCATTGAATGATCCTATTTGACAGTAACATCAGAGATATGTGAACTAAAAGTACATGTAAAGTCACTTCCTTGAATGTAGTACATGTGTAAGAACAACTTGGATGTAGGTATTTTTCTCATTTTCCAGTAGATCTCTAGATCTGTTGCCCTGGATTTCAGGCATAGCTGAAGAAAACTTGCCTTAGGAAGTGTTCAACTTTTAAATTATCTTAAATCCAAAGCACTTATGGTTCTAAAGCAGTTTAGGTTAATTACAGCTCTAAACCCTGTAAATATTAATTTTATTATTGTTTAGTGATAAATTTGGGACATTCTGGGAGCATGATATAAAGAACCAGATAATAACAGATCAAGATTTGGTTTGGAATTTTGTAAATCAAGAGCAAAAACAATTTAGCTTTTTAAAAAACAGGGATTTCTTTTGAAAAACAAGCAAAGTGATATTTAGTTTGTTTCTCAACCTGTGAGAGTCAGGTTAGGTTTATGGATTATTTTCAAATTTACACACAAGATATTTATGGCAATTATCATCTATCCACCACTATTCTCACCATATTTTAATTTTCCCTTTGAAACAATCATATGAGACTGACATTTTATAGTCCCAGTGTTACAGATAAGGAAACTAGAGAGTTAATTACTGCTCAGGATCTTAAACTGACTAAATCTGAAACCACATTTCAAATATAGACAATCTATAGTGTATGCCCTTATTAACTATACTGTTCTCTGAATCAGAAATCAGAAATTTAACTTAACCAGCTTAAATCTGGTACCAAGAGCCATAGGGGGAAAAATATTCTGGATATTTAGACAGGCAGAGGGATCAAGACTTGGAAAATCAATTTTATTGTGAGATCCAATAGTATGTGACCAGAACCTAAAAGAAGAAGAGAAGGTCAGGAACTAAGAAGGACTAGCAAAAATAGTAAATTAAGGGAGGAGTGGCTAAGAAAGAATTTTCAATATTTATATAATGGCAATACTACTAGTCCCTGTCACATAGGTGGAACAGGCTATCTTAAAGTAGTAAAGTGAGTCATGTAGAAAATGCACTTTTAAGAATTTTCTTTTCTTTTCCTCATCTTTTCAGGTCACAGTGAACATAAAGGGAAAGAAAGAAAACACAGAGAATGTGGTTATACTGTCGTATCTTCTCCAGCAATTTAAAAATCACTATTTACCTCTTACACCCTGTTTTCACTGGTGATTATTTCACTTTCTTCTAAAACTATATATTTGATAAAAGCAAATTTTGGCTCTGACATATTGATACTGCAAGGACAGATAGTGAAAATAACTTGAGATTCACATAACCTTATTCTTATCACAATGAATGGAAAATGGATCTAAAATGTCTTAGACTCACTAAAGATTAGAACAACAATATCTGGTAAATTGTATTTGCTGCATATATAAATGAACTGGGAAGTGATCAATAGAGACTGTTACACTGTCTCATCTATATGTGCTTAGGATTAAATTTTTAAGAGACTATGTGATTAATTTTAGTGACAATATCAATTTAAATATATTCCTTAATTGACACTCCTTCTTTAAATTCTCAGGTGACTGGGAAAATGTATATAAAAACATAGGGAATCGGGCAGGGGATACTGCTGGATACAGAGCATGTGTCTAGCATGGGCAAGACCTTGAATTCAATACACATGCAGTGCCAAAGGACAGAAAGAGAAAAAGGAACAGAAACAGCCTGTAAAGCAGGGAATTGGAAATACATGCAGAGAACTCTGGTAATATGTGATATCAGATTGAAAGGACATATGAGGAAAGTGACCCAGATTTAAGGTGAATGTGTATTTGGGAAACAATTACAATTTTATCCATATCCTTGAGAACATTATAGATAAAAGATGAAAGACTTTCGAAAAATGTTTGTTCCATGCCTGGCACACCCACAGGACAATGGTCTTGCCCCGAGAGGCCATTTAGCTTCAAAGATAAGTGACCTAATTGGCTGCCCTCAAAAACTTACCAGCACCTTCTTCAGGAAAGCAATGTTCTGAGGACACCTCCAGCAGGAGCACCGCCCTCTTCCATAGTCTATCACATATAAAACTTCAGTATCCAAGCTGGCAAGATAAAATCACAATAAATACAATTTCCTCCTCCTTTATCTCTCCTTGGCAGAACCTACAGAGAGGCAGAATCTCTTTGAAGAACCCATTTCAATTCTCAACTACTGAACCTACCACTGCGAAACACAAACAGAAGGAAATCCCTGGCATGAGAAAGGCTTCAGTAATTCAGAACAAGCGAAACAATCTGAACAGTGAGAACCATGCTCCTTTGAAATGATATAAGATGAAAAGTGGGAGGCTAGAAAAAACCTTATTTTCAATAAGGTACAAGAGTACATTGAGGCTATGAAAGTTAAAAAAAGGCAGGGACAACAAAAACTATGACCTCAGGAAAAAACTGGGTGGAAAAATATGATTGCCTAACTTAAAGAAAGGAAGGCAGGGGAAAGGGCAAATGAGACTGAAGCCATATGCAGGTGCACATTCTCAATGAGGAATATATGGTAATAATGTATAACTGAAATGCACCAATAAACTCAATAAAGGGAAAACAAACTAACACGACAACAAAAAGCAGTGGAAGCAGCAGAAAAGAATTGTCCTGCTATAGCCAACTGGAATAATGCAGGAGGAACATAGCTGCTCACAGCTCAGAGGAAAGAGAATTGGGGCATGAGAGTAACAAGGAAAACTTACAAGACATGGAGGAACTAATGATTCGCTACTGGTTCATGTGACGAATATTTTTTGAGCATCCACTACTTGAAGGCAGTGTTGTAAGCACAGTGATGGAATGATGAACAAGACAATGTCCAGACTTCATACAGGCTAATTTATAGGGAGTGGTGTGGATGGTAATAAATTAGTACATAATTATATAATGTCAAAACAAGGTAAAAGTATCAAAAATAGTGTCACCCAATGGAGCTGCTCTACGAAGGTGAGGGCAGATCAGGTGATTCAACAGCGAGCTGTGGGCCGAGCGTGCCAGAGAAAGCCTAGCAAGTTCAAAGACCGTGAGGCAGAGGAAGCCTGTGTGCATTTTTCGGTAGTGGAATGACTGAGAGTCGAGTGCTAGAAAGATGAAGCTAGAACATTAATTGGGGGGATGTCATTTGCATTCTGGAAGATCCTGTCCTGTATTTACACTTACCACAAAAGTGATGGAAAGCCACAGAGGGCTTTTGAGCAAGAGGACATAATCAGTATTTTAAAGTAATAATGTTGGAAATGAAGAAAGGTACCTCTGTCTTCTCCCAGCTCACTCGTTTCTTCTCTAGATGAAAACTGAAAGTTTTTTTTCAAATCAGAAGTTTAAAAAAATTGTTTACCTAGAACAAGTGAGTACAAAGTCTAGAGAGGGAAGAAGTACTGCTTTTCCCTGAAATGTTTTTACATATTTAGAAATAAATGCAAATACAAAGAAAGGTCCCAAAATAGACTTAGATCAATAGTCTCAGTGCTCTGAACAAAGATTGTGGAGAATAATGTTAGAAGTCACAGTTGAACATGCATTTTGAACACATGCTTTGAGTTGAAAAACAAACAATGGTCTCTAATTTTAATAGATTTATTTTAATATGTAATCAATGTAACCATGGAACTATTAATGAAGCTTCTGTACTACTCTGTGTAAATTGCAAGGGTGAGCAAATAAATACATCAAATTAATTATGTAATTCAGTGTTTAATTAACATATTAAGAGGTAAGCCATGGGTTGTTTTCCTCTATTTTAGAGATAAAAAAGAGACAGACATTTAACATCACACAACTGTCAAGGACTGGTAAACTTGAAACAGGTCGGAATAATAACTCACGTTTTGTCCTACTTTGCTTAGCTTTAGTAGCTTTGTAGTAGACTCTTCTGTGAACTCACTAAACATTTTGTTTCTAGGAAATCATCTTTCTACTTACACCTTCTTTGGCTCGCCAATTGCCTTGTTGACATTTTTAAATCTCCTGTTATCTTTTCAAATAATTCAGCTGTGTGGCTTTTGATTTCTTCCCTTCTGATGTCTCACAGATCTGAAGTTTTGGGCAAGTCTAGAGTTTTGGAGGCATTTTGTAGCTTTGTCGTCTCATGCTTTTATTTCTTCCCCTGGGGCTTGTAGAGTGATTACAGTAAAAACTTAGGTGGTGGTGTTGCAGCCTCTTTAGTAAATGTCTCTTTTTCAGTGATAACTTCTGGACATCGGTAAGTACTGACCTTTCTTCTGTCCAGGATCCACCTACCTTTACTTATTTGCGAGGGGAGACTACAGGGAAATTGGACCAGTATCCATTTCTCTGTTAAAGGGCTAGAGTATTAATAACCCAAAGGCAATTCTGATATTACCATCCAGAAAAAAACAATAGCAACACCGGGCGTGGTGGCTCACGTCTGTAATCCCAGGACTCGGGAGGCAGAGACAGGAGGATTGCTGAGTTCAAGGTTTGCCTGGGCTACATAGTGAGCTCAGAGCAGGCCTGAACTACAAAGCGAGACCCTGTCTCAAAAACAACAACAACAACAACAAAACAATAGCAACAACCGTATCACCTTGACTATAGTAGTAAAATTAGCATCAATTATACTGTTAAATATTAACAGAATGGACAAAGCCAAAGGACCCATAATGTATCCATTAATCTTGGAAAAGATACCTATAATTACATTATAAACACTAAAACAAGACAGACAAGCCAACAGATACTTACTAAATGGAACTTAGGTTTTTTTTTTCCAATGACAATTAAACAGTATTAAAAAGCTATTGCACAAAATGACCTAGCTGCCTAAAAATTTAGAAAGCTCAGTAGTTATATGAGTAAAGATAGAGGAGGCTGGGCAAACTGAAGAATAAAAGAATAAAATGTGAAAAACAACTCAAAAGTGAGGAGAGAAAGGTAAGATGGAGACCCTATTAAGGAGTAAAAGGACATTGACAGTGTTAGAAAACAGTCACCAAAAAGAAGAGAAAAAGAAAAAGACAATAAAACACAGGAAATTAAATATAAGGATGAAGAAAGAAAAAAGTAAAGGGAAAAGAAGAAAGAGGAAAAAAGGTAAAAAAAGAAAAAGAAAAATTCCTAACCTCCAATGTTGAAGGAAAGAGAAATAATGAACAATATTTAAAAGATTGAGTAAAAAGTAATTCTTCTGTGCTTTGGAATGAGTGGTATCTTCCTAGGGTCTGCAATCTTGTATTCCAGGAAGTCCTCTTGCTCTCTACCTTTGGGTTTTTGCAGTGTCCTCCCTTCACTAGAGGGCCCTCTGTTCATTCACCTTCATTCACCTTACAACTGTCTAAGCTAAGGTATGTCCTTGCTTATAAGGACAGGTGGAATATGCAATCAGACCTCTGCCCTCCACTGGATGGAGATGGTGAGGTGGGAGTCCAAGCAGATTGGTGGCCTAAATGCCAACACTTGATTGGCCTGGCTTCTCACTGCAAAAGACTGGTCCTATATCCTGGGAGGAACGTCTGACCTGCACCCTCCTTGCAATGGTCTTCTGTCCTTGTCTCTGGGTGGCTACACTAGAACCTCTGAAGATGCCGGAAAATTGCAGATTGTCTCCCTGGGCCTGCTGGCTTTCAAGGCATTGGCCTGGTCCAGGATCAGGTCAGGTGCTTAGTTTGTGCTTCTGCTGCTCTCTGGTAAGTGGAAGTAGAGCTGGCTTGAAGTTGGTGAAGGGCTGCTAGTGGGCAGTGGCTCGCTGTACTGTGTCCTCTTCTGTTCCTAGTCATTGGCCTTGTCCAGTCAAGTCAGGTGATTGGTTGGTTCCTCTGCTGGTTCATGTAGAGAAATTGAAGCATAGAGCCAGTGGGAGTTAGCCAGGTGCACCATCCAGAGTACAGAATCCAGAGGCATGGAGTTCATCGGAGGCCAGTTGCGTGGGTCCATCCAGTCCAGGCAGATGCTCTGTAATTTACTTCTGACCATTCTTTTCTCATCTCTTCTTCCCCATACCACTTTGTTATGAAAGTCTGGTTAATGTATGTGGTTACAATTAACATATCTGCTATGACTGCCTCCTGGAAACTGGTCAAAAGAAAGAGAAGGAGAAATAAAGTATTTCTTTGAAAATACAGGATTTTATTCTAAAAATTCCTGAGCATGATATATTTCTTCTACTAGTAACTTTTGGTAGGCCTGATTATTAATGTGACAGGCTAACCAAAAATAAAAAAGATAAAGGATTGAAGCAATAATTTTACTTCAGTCACCTAGAATCTAACAACACGGATGTATGAGGAAGCATCATAAACAGTCCTTCATGGCAGCCTGGGAGAACACAGGGACATGGACTCTGATATCTCTTAAAGCTCACACACTCCCAGCTGTGTTGTGAGTCATAATGTCCTGTGCTTGTGACTTCCACCTTCCATGTCCTCTACTAGCACTTATGAAAGAGTAACAGGCTGACCTGTGAGCTTCTGACAACAGCAAATTCAAATCTCAACATAGCACACACGTGAATCTGACACTTACCAAAGCTGAAAAATCACAGAATTTGGTTGGAACCAACGGAGATTATAGTGGTCCCTCTCTTCTTTATGAGGGATATGTGTCAAGATTCACCATTTGACACCTGAAGTCACAGTACCAAACCCCAGTATACTTTATGTTCTTCCCTACATGTACATAACTATGACACAATTTAAAAGTTATACACAATAAGGAATTAACAAAAATAAGCCAGAATAAAATAGAATAACATATTGTATATGAGTGTGGTCCCTCCCTTTCAAAAGATCCTACCGTACTATGCACACTTTTCTTTTGGTAGAAGATGATGATACAGTGTTACACTGTGAGACAAAGTGAGGTGAATGACATAGGCATTGTGACTTTTTGATGCAAGTATTGTCATACTGTGACTGATAATCTGATAGCTGGTATGGCCATTAAGTAACTAATGGGAAGGTAGCATATACAGCATGAATATACTGGATCAAGAAATGACTTATCCTGGAGAATCAACAGAGTGATGTAAAGATAATGAATTGCTTGTCTGGAGTTTCTTGTCGGGAACTGCAGATGACTTCCTTGGATTTACAATTTAGTTGGATTTAAGGAAGTCTGTGTCGCCCTATGGAATAAACCACTAGGACTATTGCTGACATCTGTCCCATCTTGCAGGATCTTAAACTACAAGGATTATTGGTTTTAAGATTTACTTGGATTTAAGGATATCTGCTCTGTCCTAGGGATCTTAACTACAGGGATGATTGTGGATAACTGAACTGTTTGACTCGTGCTAGGATTTTGGGTGTGAAGGCTTTGTACCAAATAAAGGTGCAGCGAGCTCAGGGCATTGGTACCCTTTCTATTTGTGCGGTATTTGGCCTTTTGCTGTCGCTGCTCGGAGTAGCAAGAGTTGAGCCCAGGCTCAGCCTTTTCTTCAAGTTTCCGATTTTGTTGTTTGCTGGTTGTTAAGCCTTTTGCTGTGGGATTCACGGAGAACTGGAGCTTTCCAGGAGAGTTCTGGCTGCATCTTCTTACCCTGTCTCCCACAGTTTCTCTTTAATATTTCAAGCTATGAATTTAAATGACATATAGAGAAAAATGCTCCGAAGATTAGTAGGAATTGCAACAAGAATATATGTGTTTTAGTAAACTATAAGCATATTCAAAGAGATTGGGAATAGAGCAAGTTTTTAAAAGTAAAGCGGGGAAGATTACATAACATGCTCTGAAACAGTCATCTTTGTCCACAGGGATCAATTGCAACGGTGGTGTAAGTTCAAGATTAAATAAGCAGTTGTTCGGCAGACACTGTAATATCTGTGCAAAGTTCCTGTAGCTTTTTGTGCAAGGTTGTGGATCTGGCAGTCTTTTGTGAAGTTTTCTTGGTACCAGACACATATGCATGAGATTCCTTTCCCTAATAAATCGCCCGAACTTCTTTCTTAGGACACAACAAGACGACCCCATTTTGCTTCTGACAAGGTTCACAGCACTGTGGTTGACTCTGGATAACTGAAAGTATAGACAAAGCCACAGGAGGAGGGGAATGACTATATATATTGCCTGGAAGCACAAACTACAACTTTTCTTTCCTTAGACATTCAAGTGCACCTTGATTATTCTATGAAGTTTGTGCTGCTTGAATGTCAATCAACCGAACTCTACAAGTGAACTATTATTTAAATGGAGTCCCTGCATTACATTGATAACACCCCTGGTATAGACATAATTCCTGATGTATTCAGACTAAGATATAGGCATATCTGATAAAAATATTTCTTTTATTTCAACTATTATGACTACAGTTGGTATAGTTTCAGCATAATTTTTATTATCAACAGACTGCTAAATTATACTTAATATTTCCTTTAATTCAAGAGAAGATAATTAAATTTGGTTAAAATTATCCATTAGATAGAGCATGCTAATTTTTTTATTATATAACCATTTTATAAAAAAGTAACTTCTATTGAAAATGTTTTTAGTAAAATTAAAAGCAAGCAGTGAATTTTCTCAGCAAACTGGGCACTCAAAGACAGCTTTAGTGAACTTCTCATCTTCTCCCTCTCATTCTGTATTTCCTTAGCTGGACATGTATAAATCTGGTGAGATCCAACAATGTCACTTGACCATTTATTTCCAAAAGAGCAAATATTACCTTCTAACATTCCAGTGAATTTCATCACTATCTACGGAATTTCACCAGTCTCTAAAACTAAGGAGACAAATAGACTGGATCACAGATTATAGGTTCTGAGGATACCACAAGGAGGTGGCATGCTGGAACGTTCACTGGCACTATATTTGGCTGACAAATAATTAGTTTCAGCATGCACCTTCTAACTGGATATAAAGATAACTCAGCTGTGTGTGTGTGTGTGTGAATAAAATGAATGGAAACTTCAGGTGAAATGTATGTGAGCCAGTGAATTGATGAATTTCCTTTAATGCTTTCCTCCTCAACCACAGCTAATTTCCTTCTTGGATTGAAGGTCTCCATATTTTGAGGATACCATAATCACTACCAGGTTCAAATTCAGAAATTTACATATGTAGCATTTGTATTTTACCTTCTAAATTAATTCAAAACTGACTCATATACAGACAAGTTTACTTACAATTAGACTATAATTTATGTATTTTATGAGAAATACCCATGTATCCAAAAGAACTCCAGTAAAGCACTTGAGTGATAAACATGATCTTACTCTGTAGGGAGAGTCTGTGCACAATTTTCATGACACGCTACTTTGCTGTGACGTAAGCTCAACTCATTTTGCCCAGTGAAATCTAGTGTTAGAACTGGAAATAACACCGAGTGTACTGCAATTAATAAATTAAACTTTTGTGTTCCAACTATGCTTTGTCCAGTGTTCCTATTTAGTCACTAGCTGTAATATGCTTCTTGCCAATTCCAGATTTTTTTTCTCTTTTAGTTTTACCTTGAAAGTATTAGAAAGGTCAAGTCTCACGAGTCAATTTCATGTCCTTCCATAGTAAGTGGAGTTCTGTAGTGAATCTCTTCCATATAAAAGAAGGTCAGCTTCACTGTAAATATCATGTCTGTCATTGAAACAAGACATTGCTTAGCTACTGACAGATGTTAGTTATTCACCTACAGACTTCCCTGTGGTCATTTTCTACTCTTAAATGTTAGTCATCTCCAGTAGGACTCTGATGCAGTAACCACAGAACTATCTAAGAAATGAATTCAGCCTCGGCAACATCGGAGCTGTGTGACCTTTAGCAACGTACCCTGAGCTTGAGTTTTCCCATTTACAGAATAGAGTTTCAAAATCATTATGAAAATTGCATGAGCTAGTGTACATAAATTACTGAATACAGAGTAAATGACTATTATTATTAGTTCTATTTTAGTTTCTTTTTTTTTTTTTTTTTGAGACAGGGTCTCGCTTTGTAGTTCAGGCTGGCCCTGAGCTCACTATGTAGCCCAGGCAAGCCTGGAACTCAGCAATCCTCCTGCCTCTGCATCTTCAGTGCTGGGATTACAGATATGAGCCACCATACCCGGTACTGTGACATGTGGTGCTGATTGGTGGTGGGCGTGAGTCATCACACCCGGTATTATTGTATGTGGTTACCGGGGATCCAACCAGGGATCTTGTGCTTGCTAGGCAGGTGCCAGAACTGCTGAGCTATATCTTGGGCCCTATTTTAGTTTCTTTGGTTCTCTTCAATCATTCTTGTTCGACTGCTACCTAGAAAAATACTTCTTGTACATTCTGTATCAAAATCAACCCTTCTTTTGAATATTTTCAAAATGGCCTGAGGTGGAAATGGTTTCAATGCCTCCTCAATTAAAAGGAAAAGAGAAAGGAGTCATACTGTTTTAAAATTGCTCATGTGGCTGGGCGTGGTGGCTCACGCCTGTCATCCCAGCACTTGGGAGGCAGAGACAGGAGGACTGCTGAGTTCGAAGCTTGCCTGGGCTACATAGTGAGCTCAGTGCCAGCCTGAACTACAAAGCGAGACCCTGTCTCAAAAAAAAAAAAAAAAATTGCTCATGTGTTGTGCTCTAATAGGCAACTTATACCACCACCCAGCTGAACTAGATTAGGGGGAACTGGGCATCAAAGATCCACCCGGAGATTGTTGTCAGTAGCCATAAAGAGACAACTGGAGGAGAAGACTGTCAGGCTATTGACTTTATTTCTTTCAATTCTTTTTTTTTTTTTTTTTTTGAGACAGGGTCTCACTTTGTAGTTCAGGCTGGCTCTGAGCTCACTATGTAGCCCAGGCAAGCCTGGAACTCAGCAATCCTCCTGCCTCTGCCTCCCGAGTGCTGGGATGACAGACGTGAGCCACCACGCCCGGCAGGCTGTTGACTCTGTAAGAGAAGTTTGCTCCTGTTAGTTCTCCTGAGGGAAACTCTGCTGTTCTCAGTGGAGGAGGACTTCCGGCTTGCTGTTGCTGGTGGGAATGGCTGCCGTCCTCATTGGGGGAGCTCCAGTCTCCACTGTGAGCATCACTCTCCTGGCTCCTGTTTAGATCCCTCAGCCTGGTGGTGCGAATCCTCCATCCCACCGGCCCAGGTTTTCTGATTTGCACCAGTGGCCTGTGGGCCTTCCGGGTGCAGAGCCTCTCAATAAGGACAAGCATGAGACACTGCCGAGGGCTCTAGACCCCTGGCAGGGCTCAGAGGGGACTTTGCTTTGGACTCTAGGATTTCAGTTGGGCTTGGGTAGCACACTGCTGTGTGATGCACGCCCTCAGCTGGATTCCTTGGGACCCTAGTGTGCACCAAATCCCTTGCACAGCTCCATATTTGACGTTTTGGGCAAATATAAAATAATCCTATCAATTGTGTCCTGTATTAAATGTATCCCCTCGCCAAAACCCTGACGACAACATGTGTGTTGCTTTCTTCTACATCTATTTAGTACTAAAGCTGTAACTCGTTCTTCAACCATTGGAACACTGAGAAGAGTGCGCAGAATTTATAGCAGAATTTCATGTAGAACTGAATCAATATGTATAGGGCAATGAATTTATGAATTAATATGTGGATCCTAGGTTTGTTCTCCAATTGTGTTAATATAACTTGTTCTTTGGTAATAAAAAATGGCATTGTACATTTCCCACAGGTAGAATTTTAATATTTAGAATATCTAGTTCATTTTAGTGAAACTAAGAAATAGGTCTAAAAATGTGTATGACAGGAATATAAGCAGGAAATAAATGTAAACAAGAAATAGAACAAAGTAATGGTCATTTTATATTTTTTCAACTGAATTCTTTATTGGTACAATTTATATACATCTCACAATCACATGTAACACTGGGGAATTTGCACCATGGATGACAGAACATTTTATCATATTAAGACTACTATCATTTAATCTTCAAAAGCATTACATTCTGTTTATAAAGAAAATTCTGAGAACAAGTTTTTACTTCTTCCATTTGTACTATCTTTATGCTAGTTTCTGTAAGTGGGATAAAAAGTTGGCTCAAGTTTTGGTATTTTTACTGTAATAAAAGTATTATAGTTATTTTGGACAGATGTTTTTGCCAGAAACAGGAAAGTGATTTCATTTAAACCCATTTTTAGCCACATGCCAATTGATAATGTTTCTCAATCATTTTTAAAGCAAGTTTGCAATTTGAACAATTACCTAGTGAATTTTATCCTGATATTGAGACTTTCCAGATTTCTGTGTTTTAGATCTCATGCTTGCTTCACTCAATAAATGATCCAAGAAATTGCTTCATTTTCTTGAAGCAAATCCAAGTTTTGTGCAATAACACATTTATTAAGCAATAAAAACTGAAGTCAACTCAATTGAGCAAATATTTATTAAAGAAACTGCTATGTAGAAAAAAACATTGCAACCTTCTATGGTAGGTTCCACAGTCGGAGTGTGACTTTTCCCCCACACAACACTATAACACAAATGTTAACAAGAACTAAAACTGATTTCTCTTCAAGAATTTTTCCCATTCAAGATCACCACATAATCATGGAATTCTTCAGTTTTAAATTTGGAAGCCATATAAAGGATTTTAACAGTTAAAAAGCTGATTGTCATTTTGATGGCAGAAAAGTAATTCTAACATTAGTCCCAAGCACTCATTTCAGGCATTTCCAATTTGTTGCCTAAAATACGGAAAACTGCTACTTATAATTACTAAGATGATACTTCCTCCCTGGGAACACTTCTTTCATTTCCCAGGATTTCGTTTTTCATGCAAGTTTATTTTATTTTATTTTTGATGGGAATGAGAGGAGATCAAGGAAGAGTTAAAGAAAACTCCCTCGGAGCCACAGAATTACAAAATGTGAAAGATAAACTTGTATTAACCAGACAGTGGAGGAGTGTGTGGAAACAGGAAGGCTAAGCATATGCTATCTTAAATGAAGTCTGTGGGAATCACTGGAGGAAAGTTCGATTCTGGGAGAGCAACCTGGCCGATGTGACAAAATTGGTAAGAAAAAATTAACCTCAGACTTTCATTTACCCTTATTAATGTTTGAAAGGGCTTTTCTACAGAAATTTTGCCAAGCACACGCTATGTAGTAACATTATTTCCCTCCCCTAAGAAATTTCTGTGGGAGATACCCAGGAGTGAGCCACACTGCCCTCTAGAGGAACTGCAAGTGTTGCAGATGATCAATTGTCCATAAATGAGGTCATAACGCTGGTATTCAAACTAAGGCAAAAAGCAGTTGGCCTCTCAGACAACTGTGGTCAAGTAAGCCCACCTGAGTAACATGATGGCAAAAACAAAACTGTCAGCTAACACCCCGGAAGGAAGAAACTCTGCGTATAAAGATTCCACACCTCTGCTGTGAGAAACTTTTTTAAAGTAACACAATAAAAATAATAAAAGAAAGTAAAAGAATATTTATAGAAAAAGAGATAGCAGTAAAGTGTGATAGATCTAGAAAACAAGTGAAAAGTTTGATAAGGTGGCTATGGACGTTTATGGCTCAGAAGACAAAGACAGTCAAGACAGAAACCCTACCAGATACCCTATATTGTCACAGAAGTAAGGTAATGGGAAAAATGGTCACTAGCGATCTCCCCTCTAGCACTCCTGTTACTAATAACCAAGAGATCCCTGGAGATCACATTCAAGAGAAAGATTGTTTAAGTAAATCTTTTTCTCAGATCTCTCAGCTTTTCATAAGTCATTGGTAGTGACTGTCCTTACCAAATAAACATTTCTTTTTCTACCATTTCCTGGATGATTTTGTGAAAGTCTAGTATTTCTTCTATAAACAATTCAACAATGAGGTTTTCTACACCTAGTTTTTCTTGGTAGAAAGATTTTTAATTATTAATCCAATGTGTTTTTTTTGTTGTAGAACTATTTATTTTTTGTGTTGATTGTGATAGTTGTGTATTTCTAATAATTTGCTTCTTTTCCTAAAGTTGTTTGTTAATACAATGTGTGCGTGTGTGTGTGTGTGTGTGTGTGTGTGTGTAACCAGGGATTGAACTCAGGCCCTTGTGCATCCAGGTTAGTTGTGGTACCACTTGAGCTAAATCCCCAGCCCTTGTTAATACAATTTTTATACTTCTTCCTTATAGCTATTTTCAGTTTCTATAAGATCAGTAATGATGTGCCTTCTTCCATTCCCGATGAGTAATTTTTGTCTTTCTCCTCTTTATAACTTGCCCTCTGCTGGAAGGCTTTGTTGAGCTCCTCATTCCACAACTCCAGAACGCCACCATGTATTTGATTCCTATGGCAGGCTGTAAAATCCATCCCAGCTAAACAAGCAAAAATTATTCAAATAAACTATACAGGAGGGTCGTGGAAATAGTTCTGGATGTTAAGCAATCAGAATCAAAACAGCCAGGGAAAATGTCTTGTTATGCCAGAGGACTGTGGCAGCAGAGAATGAACACCAGACGCTCAGTAGCAGTTGTCACGAGCAAATAAGAGCCTCCTGCTTTTTGACCTGCATGATGACACGAGCTCCCTGCATATGGTACCACTTCAAGATGCTCATTCTGATTCATAGCTGCTTGATAGAACAAAGATCACATATGGCAGCCTATTTAGAAAAGAGTCTGGAAAAATGTATCTTCACTGGTTTCACATGATACAGAAGGTCAAAACAGACAGGGTTGAAATAAGTGCTGGGTGACACAACGTACATTTTGTACCATGATGGCTTCAAATGACCTGACCGTTTCATGTTCTCCAGATCTCATCTGCCAACACTGTCTTCAAAAGCCCACAGGCTCCAATCACAATGAGCTTTTTAACTTTTTCATCTCAAAGAACGAACACTTCTTGTTCTTTCTTACCTTAGCTCTGGTCATGACTAATGTCTATGCATAAAATGCTTTGTCCCTAAAGAAGCCTTCCTGCTCATTCTGTATAAAATAGTCATCCCTAACTCCTGACCCACATATTTATCTTCCTTGTCTCCATCTAATTTTATGGTATTAATATGAGGTTCTTCTATTGATCGACATGTTGATTATCTGAATATATTTGAATATATCTTATGCCTGAAGATAGAGATTATATATATTATATATTTATTTATTTATTTACATAACATAGTTTCTAGGATGGGATGTAGTGTCTATTGGGGCAGCACTATTCAACATCATTCTTTGCAGTGATGGGAAATTTTTTATATTTACACAGTATACTGGGCTAGAAATTAGACATAGGTACTTGCTGAGAATATCAAATGTGGATAGAACAAAATGCTGGATTTTAATTGTACTTAATCTTTGTTAACTGAAATATAAATAACCGCATGTGCTTCATGATTTCAGTATGAAAGAGTATAGGATTGCCTTTCAGAAATATTTACTTAATTAACAGAAAGATTACGAACATAGCTCCTATCTTATCTTTGTTATCATTGCTTTTTAATGTTTGTTTGCCTGTATTTTTCTTCAAAAGACATAGGATTTCTTAAGAAATAGACTTGGCAAAAACCAGTTCTTCTCTTCCCTTTTGTTCACCCTCCATAGTTAAGAAATTCATTCAATGAAGACAGTTTTTGAAAACCAGTGACCTACATGATTTCTTATACTGGAGAAAAGTGCAGGGTACCAATTTCTGTTATTCTCTGTGTAACAAGTGATATGATATGGAAGAATACTAAGGACTCACTATGGCAGAAGATTAGTGTTTCAGCTCAAAAAAGAAAAGATAGTTTGGGATAATACGTAAGAAGTTAGTTCCATAGTCTATAGTCTTTATTTTTGATATATCACTTTGTTTTCAAAACACAACTTTCCCCATGATTTGTACTTTCAGGTTAGCCTTTAAACTTTTTGAAGGTTTATAGATCTATTTGCTAGAGTAAACCAAGTTATTGATATGTACCCCAAATGAGCCAGGGAAAAGAAAAAAAATTGAACAGTGGACTTGAAAGACACCATCCAGAATGTTGGTCCTTAAAAACGTTCTGCTTGCTGGGCGTGGTGGCTCACGCCTGTAATCCCAGCACTCGGGAGGCAGAGGCAGGAGAATTGCTGAGTTCGAGGCTTGCCTGGGCTACATAGTGAGCTCAGAGCCGGCCTGAACTACAAAGTGAGACCCTGTCTCAAAAAAAAAAAAAAAAAAAAAAGTTCTGCCACTGTGTAAAAAAGCCACTCGAAAAAATCCCACTCCCAAGTCCTAAGCTGACAGCCTCTACCTAAAATAGGCAGGGTCAACAGAAGATACACCTCACTCCCCACACAATTAATGACCATCCCACAACAAGTAATAATGGGGAGGGGATACAATACAAAGGGCACAGAGAACAGTGCAGGCAGAAGGAACACACTTAAAGCTGAAGGTGGAACAGGAACTCTCAGATAAGAGTTCTAACAGCTTGTCTCGCACTAAGAATAAAGTAACATTAGAGATACTTTAAGCTTGTGTACACTGAGGATTACAACAGCAACAATCCATTTGGAACAAAACTTAACAATAAGATCTGAGCTAAACTAGCTAGTGTCAAACTACTGCACTTCAAACAGAATGGAAAGAAAGGTATACCCACTTTAGAAAAATATGTTAACTTCTTGTTTTCTAGAAATTCGGAAGTAAAACAAAGAAAGAAAGAGACAAGCACCAAGGGGCAATCAAGAAAAAATACAACCCACAAGTAAAAAGCCAAAATAATCAACAGCATTAGAACTGGAAAGGGAGTTGTAAATGATTTAAAGGAAAAGGGAGTTGTAAATAATTTAAAGACCCTAGTTGAAAAAATGGACATCATGTACTTGGAGACAGAAATTTTAGCAGGGACAAAGAAAATCTGAAAAAACATGAAATCAAAATGCTAGAAAAGAACTGGTGATATTGTTAAAGAATGTCTTACCTAGGCTTATGTAAGAAAATTAAGAAAAAATTCTGTAACCTTGACAGGTCAATAGACATTGCCCATGTTTTTGTAATTCCAGCACTCTGGGAAGCTGAGACAGGAGGATTGCAAATTCAATCCTTCCTTAGGCAATTTAGCGACATAGTAAGACACTGCCATAAAAAAAAAAAAAATTAAAGGACTGGAGATTTTCAGTGAAGGCCATAGATTCAACCCTCAGTACTTTAGTTAAATTGAATTAATTAACCCAGACTGTAATACAAAATAAATAAAATACACTAGTGTATGGAGAAGCAGAATAGACCATCTATAAAATAGTCTAAGACCACCTAACATGTATGTGTAACTTGAATCCTGCTAACTGAAACAGAACGGAGAAAAAGACATGTTTGGAGATAAAATGGCTAGGAATTTTCTAAAACTAATAAAATTATATATTCAAGAAGCTCTGAAAAACCTAAGGATAAATACAAGAATAAAAAAAATCAAGACAGTACTGAAGCACATCATATTTAAACTACTAAAAGTCAATCATAAAAGTAAATGTCAGAGGGACACAGAGTAAAAGGTAATGTTCATCTGGACAAGATAAGAACTATGAGGGACTTCTCAGTGGAATTATGTATGTCACAAGGCAGTAGAATGACATCATCAAAGCAGCTAAAGAAAAAGCCAGAAGAGAATCCTCTATCCAGAAAATTTGTTAAAAATAATAGATTACCATTCCTTTTTTCTTTCCCCCCGTTACTTAGCCCTAGCCCCATTTCCCTTTGAATATTTTCTGTTTCACAATATCTAACATACATTCTAGAACTCATTTACATCTTCAGTTTCTTATACCAGAGAAAAGATATGGTATTTACACATCTGTGACCTATTTATTTCACTTATGAGTATGTCCTCGAAGAATATCCATTTGAGTATAAATGAATCAAACCTATCATTCTTTATGGCAGAGTAATACTCCATTTTACAGAAAAACCACATCTTTATCTACTCTCCAGTTGATGAGCATTTGGGTTGTTCCCAAGATTGAGCTATCACAAACTGAGCTGCAATGAACATGTATGCACATAAGTCACTGTGATATGAATCTTTTTTTTTTCTTTGAGACAGGGTCTCGCTTTGTAGTTCAGGCTGGCCCTGAGCTCACTATGTAGCCCAGGCAAGCCACTGTGAATTCAGCTATCCTCCTGTTTCTGCCTCCCAAGTGCTGGGATTACAGGCATGAGCCACCATGCCCGGCACTGTGGTATGTGGTATTGATTGCTGGTGGGTGTGAGTCACCACACCCAGCATTCTATGTGGTTACCGGGATCGAACTCAGGACCTTGCTCTTGCGAGGCAGGCGCCGGAACCACTGAGCTAAATCTCCAGCCCATGAATCTTTTAACTCTTTTGTCTATATCCCTAGCAGGGTGTATACAGGGGGAAGGGATTGTAAGGTGAGCAGAGGAATGGGAAAAAAAAATCAGAATTAAGTACTGTCATATAGTAGTACAAATTCTCAATGTTGAGTGTGATCATGTTTGTATAAAATATGTACCAATAAAGATTTTAATAAAAATATAACAGATTAAAGACTTTATAGTAAGTATAAAAATGTGGAAACCATTGCCATAAAGCATATCACAATAAACAGAAAAATGTCAGACTGAATTTATATATATATATATCAATCAAAAAACTGGAACTGACAATTTATGAAGGTAAATATTTTTAAATTGTTATTTTTGCTTTATCTTAAAAGATAATTGATCTGTAATAAAAATAACCAAAATACTTTGTCTTTAGCTTGTATGAAAATAAAATACACAGGTGTGATACCCCATTGGGTATATATGGACTTATTTAGGGACTTTCAGGGTTCTAGTAGATACTATGATATCAGTTTGAAGGACTGTGCAAAACCATACCAAGAAAATCTAGTCTGGCCTGAAAACATACATGACTCTACTAGTGTCACATCCAAAAAAAATACCTTATGGTGACAGAAAAAGCAGAAAAGTTTTTGTAGGGAGCTTGACTGTAAGTCTGAAGGTGATTTTGAGTATCTTTATAAAGGTGGTTACAGAGGCTTGTGTATTTGTAGTAATTCATCAAACTATGTACTGAATGACTATTTCAATGTAAACATTAATTAAAATACTGTCTGTAAAATAAAGATTTTAACCCTGGTTTACAAAACTGTTCTACTTTACTAAGAAGTTTATGTGTTCATTGAATCAAGTACCCTTATTTAGCTGAAAACACTTGTCTAAAGAAAAAATGGTTTGCAAAGGAAGAACAATGAATCAAAAACTTTAGACATTTTGTATGCCCCAAAATATTTTCTAAAAAAGGTAAGTCTTGAATGGACATTTCTTCATTACATTCTACTTCAGATTTGGTGTTTTCCTTTTCTCATTAAGCCATAACTCTTTGATTGAAATTTAAAGCTTAAAAGCATTTTTTTTCTATTAAGCCAGTCAGTCACAGAAAATAACTGGAGATCCCACTGTCATTTCTTGAAAAAAATCATCTGACAAATGACTTATGGTGATATATTTGACAAGGACAACAAATTGCACAGTAGCTGGGAGGTTCCTTTGCTCAGCTCAGCCTTTTGTTCGCACATGGGTAGAAATATTAGGCTGAGAACCATGGAACTTCTTTCTTAACCAAAGCTACAGAACCTGGCATTTTCCAACCATCACCTCAATAGGAGTTTGCTATCTTTGAAAAAAATGCTAATTTTTTCCTTCTATTTAAATGTTTCTTGAGAAATATAAAATTAAACTATTTAAAAAAATATGAACTTACTGTGCATGGGTAATTTACCAGGTCATTTACTTGAGGGAAGTAGGTATCAGTTCCTTCATGTTCTGCTTCTAAATAAGACACAGGGGCTGGGGATTTAGCTCAAGGGGTACCGCGTCAACTTTGGATGCACAAGGGCCAGAGTTTGATTCCCGGTACCGCAAATGATAGATAGATAGATAGATAGATAGATAGATAGATAGATAGATAGATAGATAGATAGATAGATAGATAGATAGACAGACAGACAGATAGACAGATAGATAGACAGACAGACAGACAGACAGATAGATACATACATAGGTTCATAGATACATAAATTTTAAAAACATAAAGAACTTAGGGAAAGATTGACCTGAATACTATTTAAATTGCATTTTTCTCTTTCAGATTAGCTCACCTAATTCCCAGTATAAGGGTTTATCAAACTATTTTTGGTTCTTTGAAGTTTGCTTTGTTTAGAAACAAAACTGAAAACATAGAAGGATGTTTTCAAGACTTGCCTTTGTGTTGAAACAACCTGCGATTTAATAATATACGAATCACGGGTAAAGAAACCTTTCCTCTAATTAAAAGTGGTCATTGTACAGTGCGTTCTTAAGATGCAAAGATATTATGTCTATAGCCGGAAGTTTTAGATGTAGAAGGTGAAAAGTACCCTGGATATTTCGGGTAACTAGGGCCTTAAAAATTAGTTTTTTGAGTTGAAGGAGTAAAACTCAGGACTCCGTTACGCTCCTTGACTTCAAATAGTACCACAGAAGGTATGACACAAAAGGCAGACAACGTTTTTATTATTTAGAATTAAAAATAATCCTAATTTGACACAGGTTAGTCCATTTCTAACGTCCCTCAACGCCTGTAGGACCCCGGGCTCTCTCTATGGCCACTAGGTGGCGCAGCGCCGCAAGCCTCCCTCTCTCTGGACAGGGGCAGTTCTACCACTGAAGGATTTTGACTTAATTAAAAAGCTGAGTAGCCTGTAGTGACTTTGATATCACATAACAAACTTCTAGATGTACATTGGCTGTAGGCAAAATGAGCCTCAATTTAGGAGGGAACTGAGCAAAAGCAGAGAACCAAGATGAGATTAGCTATGCGGGTGGGAGGCTGGGGATAAATGGACCGTGGATTCCACGTAGAGAAGGGTTAGAACATGAGGAGGTATAAGTAGTTTGGAGCCAGATTTGCTGCGTTTTAAATGTTCTGATGTTAGTGATTTGTTTATATCACAATAGGGCTCAATTTAAACAATATTTCAGATTTTATTTAAGGAGAAAATTTGTTTATATTCATTGTCAAAAGTTTCCCAGGATTTGGGTACTTTGTAAAAATTGAAAATATTGAGGAATAAAAACAAAAGTATTAATGCTCTCTGTCATTTCATAGTTTGTCTTCCTTTGGTTAGGATAAACTAAGTTTCTATGGGGTAAAGTCATCGCTGCTGCCTAGGAAAATGGATTCGCCCCATGTTTGGAATAATCGTGGCTTCCTTACACTCATTTTCCAATTTTGAGTTCAGGGTCAGTAACCAAGATGATACAGCCCCGGCCCTTCTCTCAGTACCGACCCAAAACTTGCCCTCCGTGACCTCTCAAGTTACCAGCATATCTTGGGCTCAGACGAGAGTGGGGGCAGTTAGTTTACGTGCTCATTAAACACCCAAATAAACAGCGACACTGAAGCCTTCTGTGCACGATTCTCCAATTATTTGTGGAGCCCTCCAGAAGGTACCAAGCACTCAGAACTGGTTCTCAGGCTTTCCACCTGGGCGTCCTCGTTCATTCCTTACCCTTCATGTGGGTAACAACAGATGAGACGGAGCGCTTGGAGCCCACCCACTAGCTGGCCCCTCCAGGGACAGCCGCCCGCCTCTCCGAACCAACTCCGCCCCGAGCATGACTCAGGCCCGACTCACAACTCCTCCTGCAGAGCTGTGATCACACCAGTCCTTCTATTCGCATTCTGCTAAAGATGTAAAGACAGAGAGTGGAAATCCAAGCCAATGAGTAATGTGCAGTGGGCTCGTGAATACGCCCACTCTCACACACTCAAAGTCACTGTCTTGGTGTACGTCTCAAGATCTCTGTCTTGTAGGAAGAAGCCAGTTCCTGGTCACCACACACACACACAAACACACACACACACGAGAAACATGCAGAGAATGTGCTATGTTTTGTTTTGAGACAGGCTCTCACTTTGTAGTTCAGGCTGGCCCTGAGCTCACTATGTAGCGCAGTCAAGCCTCGAACTCAGCAATCCTCCTGCCTCTGCCTCCCGAGTGGAGTGCTGGGATGACAGGCATGTGTCACCACACCCTGCAAGAATGTGCTATGTAAACCTATAATTTAAACTGAAAGCTGACCCCCTCTCAAGGTGCAGAGTGATCCTCTACCTCACGTGTTATTGTTTACCATCAACAAAACTCTCCCTAGGATCCTGGACACTGTGAATACAATCCTGTCCATTGAGAGAAAAACCCTTCAGTTCTCCCCAAAAGGATATGGAATCATCCTCTAGCTATCACTGGCCAATATAAGGGAACACTGTAGGTGAAGAGCAGCACATATTAAATCATTCATCCAAAAATGGCACACATAAATTTATTAAAATCTACTCCACTTCTGATTTGTGGCCTACCTTTTGTGACATGAAGCTTATACCTGTAGAATGTCTCTTTCAATGTTGCCAGTGTCCGAAATTATTTGAAAACTCATATGAGAGTAAAAGTCTAAAATAAGTGTACACTTCAGGGAGTTTTAAGTTCTTGCAAGACTTCCTTCCATAATGGCATCCAATATATGAAGGCACAACTTTAGCTAAAATTTATACAGAACACAATGGTTTTTCCTATAAGAATAATATTCTTAATATAAATTCACATCCTATGTATCAGTTTTGCTTGCTAGGAATGCTTGAATAGTGGTTCACTTACACAAATAAAAGGTATATTTGAAAGCATTTCCTTCAAACAAAATGAGAATTTGCTTTGAAAGTCTCTTGAAGTCTTTTATATTTGGAAAAATAATGTATTTTTTTAACACATAAAATTTTCTTAATCTTAGTAGGGTTCCGCTCTGTCACAGAACCTGGGTGGATCTGGTCAGTCAGCACAGAGTGGATTCTGCACATTATTCGCTTACCTGGGTAAATTTCATTCAATATATTATTTTTTCCACTGTTTGAAAACCATTTACTTCACCTTCTCATGCCTCATGCCTGGAGGAGTGTCTGAGTTTCAGCAGATGTGAAGCTTGGAACGTAAGATACTCAACTACTATGATTCAAAGGGGCTCAGTTTTTCAAGATCGGCTGTGAAGCACAATTGAATAAGGAAGTCTGCACCTTGAGTTTTATGCCTCATATTATGTTATATTTAATCTTCATTTCCCACTTTTCTTTTTTTCCATTTTAAACTGAATTGACAGTTTATAGTATAAGGAATAGATTTTCAAAAATAACATTTAGCCGTATGGCAAATTCTCCTTCCTCCAGCAATGTCCAGGTAAGGTGTTGCTTCAACCTTCCCTCTTGCCCTGACCTAGCCAGAAAAATAGTTCTCATTAGTTTCCTGGAGATATGTATAATCCTGTGCTTCTTCAGTGCTGCTTACTCCATACTATCATTATTTACTAAGGTCATATTTATTGCATAGTTCTTGGGCACTCTAGAAAAGAAATAATATAAATACCATTTTTATAAAAGGAGCCCTCAAAACATTTTTTTTTTGAGACAGGGTCTCACTTTGTAGTTCAGGCTGGCCCTGAGCTCACTATGGAACCCAGGCAAGCCTCGAACTCAGCAATCCTCCTGCCTCTGCCTCCCAAGTGCTGGGATGACAGGCGTGAGCCACCACGCCCAGCACTGTGGTATGTGGTATTGATTGCTGGTGGGCGTGAGCCACCACGCCCAGCATTCTATGTGGTTACTGGGATCGAACTCAGGACCTTGCACTTGCGAGGCAGGCGCTGGAACCACTGAGCTAAATCTCTGGCCCTCAAAACATTTTCTGA
>PVIC010023163.1:0-27063 GCA_004025085.1 Thryonomys swinderianus | reverse complement strand
GAAAGAAAGAAAGAAAGAAAGAAAGAAAGAAAGAAAGAAAGAAAGAAAGAGAAAGAAGAAAAGAAAACAAAAGAAAAATACTCTTCGCATTTTTGTAGATTTGATATGTTTAGGGGATAGGAAGAAATGCTTGAGAATGGAATGGAGAGATATGGAGTCTTCACATGGGTAGAAATGAGAAAGATATCATTTCCAGCAACACTAGTTGTATTATCAGTTAATACTGCAAAGCAGACTCAAATCTTATAATTGATCTGGCTCTATAAATACAAATGTAACAACAGAAATTTTAATTTTTTGTGATGCTATTTCACCTGAATTCCCTCCCTTTTCTATGTCTATGAATGAATAAGAGTACATGAATAGCAATTACTATTTTCATGAGGCTGAAACACCAGTATGACATATGAGATACAAGTGAAATATATTACAGCTCTAAAGAGGTAAAGGTGAAATACTATAAAGAGTGAGTGAAAGAAGTTTTAATAAATTCAGTCTAAATATATTTACTGAATATCTATTTCATGCCATAAAATATTCTAGGCAATGAGTATAAGCATCAAATGAGACAATTCTAAATGTCCTGAGTATATTCTCATCAATGGAGACACTGATTGTGAAGCGTATTTAATAAATACATGAAATATATGTATTTTGAAAGTTCATTAATGCTGTAGAAATAAATAGAGCAGAGCAGTTTACAGCCTGACACCAACCTGAAACCAATTTAAGGTGGTGGTATAATTTTATATAGGATGCTTAGGTGAATTCCAAGAGCAAAGGTGATGTATTAACACTGACTTGAAAGAAGTCAGTGGTCTTACTTTTGAACTACCTATCAAATAATACCCGAGGCAGAGGGAATAATTTCTAACATAGTAAAAAAGAATATAGGTGTCATCGGGTCAGGCTGGTTACTGTCTCCGTTGTCCGACAACCTCGGGAGGGTGGAGGGTGAGCGGGGATGTGGAGTCACAACTCTCAGACTCCATGTTGATTGAGGAGCTTCCCCGTTTAGTATGGAAGTTGCAGGCATTTATATAGGGTGGTTTGGGATGTGACAGGATGAGAGGGCTGAAGCAGTGCTCCTGGTGGAGTGTGATTAGGTGCAAGGGCAGAAGTAGGATTTGGTAATTTATGTTTGGTCTGCATCATCTGCGTCACCTGTGTCACTGTGGCTTCTTAAATCCCAACTGTATGTATTCGTCTGCCAGGAGGCGGGGGAGGGGGGAGAGAGAGAAGAGGAGAAGAGAAGAGAAGTGGAAACATCGGGAGAAAGGTGTGGTCACATATCCTCCTTTTTGTTTTTAAAAAGACCTCGTGCTGACTGTGCCTGTCTTAACTTGTTTCCGCTAGAGGAATCTTACCCGTCATTGGCTAACCAGTTCCATCTAGGACTCGGTTGGGCTGTCCAGCTGTGCCTGGCTTAGGTTGTTTCTCTCTGGAGAAGTCTGTCATTGACTGACCAGCCTCCTGGCCCAATTTAGGAGAAGAGGATGTGAGCAACTGATGGGAGCTCAGTACAGAGTGGGCCATCATGGATCAATTGAATGCAAACCAACAGAAGTGATGCAGGAGCTTTTACCAGGAGTATTTTGGCACCTGTGTCAAAAGGGTGTCTTACTGGTGGGCCCTGCTCAACTAAATCCATCTTTGGGTTTTGCCCTGTCCATGTACATCCCCTATGACTTAGGAGATATAGACCCACTGCACTTTGCTTAACCACACTTCTACCTAGCCAGAAGGTACCTCTTAAAGCCCCAGGAGTGGTTCCTGTGTTTGATGCTCACAACCTTTCTGTGGGAAGTGAATATTACATCCAGTTAGAAGAAAAAAAAAGGAAGCAACTTGGAGCTCAATTACCCACCTACACTGCTCACAACAGAAATGGATAACCCAGAAAAGGCAGGAGCTGAGGCATCCCAGTTCACAGCCCTCAGGAACCTTGACTTGGAGGAATCTAGTACAGATGAGGATTTCTTCCAAAGCAGTACAGACCCTAAGGATTCTAGTTTAGCTGAGGATTTACATGTTACCAGTGGCCCTAAGAGTTCTTTCAACAGTATATTTAATTGAGAAAGCTGAGGATTTGCCCAGCAACCAAAATATGTTCAACTTAATGGAACTAAATGGAGTTCCAGCTGACTTTAAGCCAACCATTTTAGGACTGAGTTTGGAGAACCCCTAAGAGTCAGGTATAACCTGCCACTCTGACAGAGAAAAGCCTTTTAAGCTTTTTGACCATGAGCTTTTTTGTTTATCAGAAAATCTGCACCAAGATCACTTTGATCCATTGAATGTTCAAGAATTATCAGAAAACTTTTTATTTCTTCAAGAGAAAAACTTAATGAAAGGCTCACTATCTAATAAGGAGCTTATACATGATCTTCACACAGGACTTAAGAATGCTACCTTTACTGAAGCTCTGTTGGAAACAACACATAGAAACTCTCTAGATAATGAGACGGAGTTTGCTGAACATGTACCTGGCTCTCCTTCACCACAGGAGAACATGAGCACCAAGGGTGAAGATGCAGGTGTCACTCTCAAGGGTTCCACTCAGAGTACCACAGTACCATCTTCCCCGGAAGTACAGGTACTACTTACCTCCCGCACAGCAGAAGAAACACCTCCTGGTGGTTCCTCAGATTCCCTTCCGAGGCCAGGAGAGACAGAGAGAAGAGAAGAAGTAGAAGCACCTGGAGAAAGGTTTGGCCACATATAGGCTTCCTTGTCATGATCAGAAACAAGGCAAATATTTTCTATATCATTGCTGCAATTTGATATTATGTTGAAGTTGTTCATCAATGCATTTAGATGAGTGAAAACAGCTAAAAGGAAGCAATTGTAAAGGAAAAGTTAATACATTTTAACTTGTTATATGGCTTGTACATCTATAAAGACTGAAATTATCAGTCCAAAAAAATGTTATGCAAGAGAATTTGATAATTACCAGAAAAAAGTATTTGTGAGTAAAACCAAAAACTAGCTGGGTGTGGTAGCTCACCCCTATAACACTAGCACTTAGGAGGCAGAAGCAGGAGGATTGCTGTGAGTTCAAGGTTAGCTGTGGCTACACAGTGAGCTCAGGGCCAGCATGAACTACAATATGAGACCCTATCTTAAAACAAACAAACAAACAAACAAATAAATGAAATAAAACAAAAAACTATAAGAGATAAGAGAATGTGCCATTTGCCATGAAAATTGCATTAACATTAAAGAAAATAAAAATTGCAACTAAAAATTGTCATGATAATGACAATTATTCCTTATCATGACAAAGAAGCCTATATTCTTTTTTACTATGTTAGAAATTATTTCCTCTGCCTTAGCTAACTGCAGAACAGGAGTAATAAGTATACAGAGGAAATTAAAGTACCTTCCCATGCTCGACAGTAAGGCAGTATTCAGTAATCAAAACTAAGCTTAAAATGTCATGACTGTGTCACAGAGACACAAACTGACTAAATAAACTTTGTACATCCAAACTGCAAGAGTGTAAGTAACTACAGTGATGCTGTATGATAATCCCAAGTTTAAAATAAATATCTGTAAGCTTATACTGATATAAATATCTAAATACTATATTATTACAAAAACAAATATCCTATGCAATCTACTTCAAAATATTTATAGATATTACAATCACATAAGTAAAGCATAAATCTGTTTCTTAAATATGGGAGCAGCTCACTGATATCTTTAAAAATGTTTCACTAATAAATAGTGAAATAAAAGGATAATTCTGTACTACAGAAACCTGTTGAATACTATCACAGCATGTGATCATGTTCATCAGCAGCAATAACCTAGTCACATCGACAGTACTGTATGCACTTTTGATAAATGTCATGTAAACTATATTGTTTCCCTCTCAAAAGTACACAGTCACAGTCTAATCATGAAAAAAAATACAGGCAAGTTCTATTTGAGGCCCTCCTCCAATGTGTTTGAGGAGCTTTAATAAAAGCTGTCAAGGTCATAAAAATAAAGAATAAGTCCTTGTCACAGGAAATTCAGAGACATAGTGCCTGAAGGATAACTTCTTTGTGAGATGCTGTGACAGAAAATAACAATAGGAGAAAAAACAATAGAATATATATAAGGTATTGAGCTTATCTAATTACATATGTGATGATTTGAGGCAAAGAGTCTTACAAAATTGATCCAAGATGTTAATAATAGAGGAGACCAAATGCGTAGGGTATGGGAACTTTTGCATGACTTATAAAATATCCAGTATCAGCTATTTTGATATAGCAATGTGAACTGGACATGGATATCTTGTATGAGAAATAAATAAAATACCTTTTATGAATGCCCCAGCAGACTGTAAGACAAGAAAATCTGTACCTATCTTAAAAAGAAGGCAAATTAATAAATACTCATCTACTTTAGGTAAATCAATCAATTTTGATATTTCTAATAAATGTATTTTCTGATTCTTGTTTCCATGATAAAACTAGAAGAACCTGCCAAAAAACACATTTGGAGACAAACTTATCAGTCAAGTACAAACAAATGAACAATAGTAACAATTGGGCCAAATATATCTCATATTAAGGCCATGTGTAAAGACTACATAATTGATACATGTTAGATTTGTATCAACACTTAATGATATAATGCAATGGAAAATCTAGCACTAAATTTGATTTGATCAGTATCATAATGTGGACTATAATAATGAAATTTAAGACCATTTCAGAGATTTTTTAAATGTTCAGAGTAAATATTAATATAATTATTTAGCTTTTGAAGATGATGCTATTAATTTCACCATCTACATAAAAATCAAGGTAAATAAAATAAGGCTCACATCTATTTCTAGCATAAGATTCATTTCACTATTACCCTAAAAATTGTGGAAATTTCCTTTGATCCTGAGAATGTTTTTAAGGGTACATAACAAATAAACATTACTCACTTGCATGTGGTGGTGTGTACACCAAAAATTTCAACACAGAAGGAGGCTGGAGCAGAAGAATGGCAAGCTTAAATCCCACCTGGGAAATTTACCAAGAACTTGTCAGAAAATGAGGTAGGAAGAAGAAAAAGAAGAAGGAGGAGGAAGAGGAGGAGAGGAAAAGGAAGAAGGAGGAGGAGAGGAAGAGGAAGAAGAAGAGAATTAGAAGAAAGAAGATGAAATGCAAAGATCTAAGAATGAAGTTCAGTGATATAGTAGCTTCCTTGGGTTCAACCCAAGCACTGAAAAATATATATAAAAAAGAACATTTGTTTAAAGCAATTTACTCAAGCTCAGTAAATACAATGACAATTTGAGATGTGATCCAGAACTACTCTTTTGTCTTTTAATAAATTTTTGAGATGTACAGTATCTACATTCAGCTTGTGGGTTTGATGAATATGGCTATCAGAAGCTTTATTATCATTTTTCCTTTTCTCCTCGCTCTCTTTCCCTACAACCCTTCCCTCCTGTACACTCTACCCATTTCATATTATAGCTTTTTATTTTACTCATTATTTTGTTTGTATTTTGAGCATCACATATTAGAAAGACCTTTCAATATTTAGACAATTATGACTGACTTATTTCACTTAGCAATATTCTTATAAATTTTCAGTAAATCTAAAACTATTCCAATTTTAAATTGTATTTCTTAGTCTATGTTGGTATAACATAGTATAACTTAGGGTAACTTCTCAGGAAAAAAAACACCTTTCACATTCATTTCAAGTTTAGGGTGTCCAAAATCAGGGCACCAAAGGCCTTGCAATGTTTGATCTCTGGTGAGGTCCTCTATGATTTCAATAGTGCCCCTTACTACAGAGTCCTCTGAAAAGGAAATGTAGGAATCAGGGTTCTCTTACAGGACTAGAATCAATAGAAAATAGACATATACATATGCAAAGAGATTTATTAGGTAGGCTTTAAGATATGTGTCAGGAGATTTCAAAATGATTGTCTATGCACTAGAGTCAGAGGGCCCAGTAGTTACTCAATCAAAGAAGGTGGAAGCCATAGAAAGAAGAGTTCAAAGATCCAGCACCCATCCAGGGTCATAAGCCTAGAAGCTCACTACAGAGTTGCAGGCGCAAGGCTGCAGTAGAAAGGTAAAGAAACTGGAGGGAAGCCTGGAGATCAATGTCTAAAGGCAATGGCAGCAAAAGGCCCACCTACTCAGGAAGACTTCAGTTTTCAGTATGAACATATTTCTTCTTTGCCCTTTTATTCCAGCTACGCCACAAGACTTCGATTAGTGCTATCCACAACCAAGGTGGGCCTGCCTTCCCCTTTATTTGCTAGTCTTCATGTCATTCATCCACAGACACACTCACAGCTCAGTTTTATTAATTTGATGGGCATTTCTTAATCTATTTAAGATGATGAGTTATGATTAATAGTCATAAATGACACATTATCAATTTGATAATCAGGCATATCTCCTTAAATCATATTTAATCTTCAAAGGCAATAGCACAATTACAATTATACCCAACATGATACAGCGATTCTGTGTACAAATGCAAAAGCACTAATTCCCTACCCAAAATAAAGACAGGTTTTCTTTTGCTGCTGCTTACTCTCATCTTAATATTTCATTACATAAATATTATAAGGTACATTTATTAGTGCTTAGGAATATTCATGAACTCAGCGTGTTACAAAGAGAACAAAAAAAATATCTGCTTACTATTTTTCATATTTCCCGAAGAATAAACACAAAGTGGGAAAGAAATACTCATGAGAATTACAGTCCGCACCTCTGTAACTGGCTGCATAGTTGTGTCAGTTATTTATAACTAATGTCTTCTTGTAGCACCCTCCCTGCATTTCCCGGGCTTCAGCAAACATCTCAGCAGGTGCTAGTCCTTTACTCATTGGGTGGAGCAATACCCTCTTCTTGAAATTTCTATAGCATTTGTCGATCCTGTCTGGATTTAGTTGCTGCAGTTCGTCATTAATCTAAATAGTGGAAGGGATGATTCTAAGTGACACCGTTAGAGATCTTCTGTATTCCAGACAAATTCATTCTATACAGATTCACTGTGTAGTACAACTGTAATCACCCTTTGTTAATCTGGATCACCCACACCTGGTAACTCCCTATTTAGTTTCTTGGCTCAGAGGTGTGAGGACCCCCAAATTAACAACAGCGTCTTGGCTTCCAGTTCAATGGAAGCAATGTTGTTCTTAAAAACCTTTTATCAGCAATTGCAATAATGTGATTTTTGGTCCTTATTCTATTTATGTGGCATATTAGGTTCATTGTTTTGTGTGTGTTACACAGTTTCCATTGCTGAAATGAAATCAACTTGATCAAGGTGTTCCATCCTTTTAATATGTTGCAGAATTCAGTTCCTGATGACTTTATTAAGAATTTTTGAGTGCACGTTTAACAAGGATATTGGTTGATATATACTTGTCTGATTTCAGTAGAGGTATGATGCTGACCTTATAGAAAGAGTTCAGAAGTGTTGATTCCTTTTCTATGTAATGAAATATTTTGAGGAACACTAATGTAAATTATTTTTTGAAAGTCTGCTAAGATTCATCAATGAACCCTTCTGAACTTTGACTTTTCTTAACTGAGGTTTTTTTTACTTCCATAGTCTTGTTGCTGGCTACTGAATTGTTGATTTTGCATATTCTCTTGGTTTACTTTTGGGAAGCCATATGTGCCTAGAAATTTATTCATTTCTTCTAGATGATTAAATTTACTAGAATATAAGTGTTTAAAGCAGTCTTTAATAATCCTCTGGATTTTAGTGGTTTCTGTGTTAATGTTCCTTTTTTCACCACTTACTGTATTGCTTTGGGTATTCGTTCAGTTTTTGCCTTTGTATGGCTAACAGTTTATCAACTGTGTTTATCTTTTCACAGAAAATAATTTATTACATAAATTACATTCATTTTGTTACATAAATTACACTTGTTATATATATATATATATATATATATTATTGCATTGATCATTTTTTTAAAAAACAATAATCAAAGTTTTAATACACCAGTATAATCAAGGTATAATAAAAGACTCCACAAAACTGGTGTTACTTTAAATGGAATTAAAAATCAAATTATGTACTTGAGTGAACAGGATGGTGGAAGATTCACCTTTATTTATTACTGCTTTGCATAAACTTGTGAAACATTTACACGTGGAAGTACCCTTCAACTACCTTGTTGTAGACCACCCAAGTTGATGGGACATAGTTTCCCAATGAAGAGAACAGTTTGATACAGAGCCTAATTAAAATACACAAAACCATGATATGAATTTTCTGATTTACATAAAAGATACATTGAGGACTGATAATTATGTATTCTAAAATAGCTCCTTATGTTATAAAACAATATATCCTTAAATTACTTTAATAAGTTCTCTCTAGAGGACATAAGCAACTTTCAATTTATTAATATTTCATGAATAATGAACATATTGTAGTTTCTTTAGAAATGCACATATTATGAATTTCTCCCAGTCTCAAAAATATTCATTGAGAAAGGACAAAAAAAATTTTTTTTTTTTTAGAATTTAGTATATGTGCTTCCAAAGGGAGCACAACTCATTTTTTTGGAATTTAAAACATAGCATTAGAAAAGCACAATAATATCTCAATTCACAAATGCTTCTGTTTGCAAACAATTCAGGTCATGAACACAAGCATTTATTCAGATCGGGTGACAATAGAAACATGGTCTTCCCCAGAGTGAGGAGTGAATTAAGTTTGCAAATCAAAGTACCATTGTACTTGATATACTTAAAAATAAAATTAATATTTAAAACTTTCTGAAAAATGATTTCTCTTACCAGTATGAACTCTGATCTTTATTACGTCTTTCATTCCATTGTTTTGGTTTTAGTTTTTTTTTTGTCTACAAATCTTAAGATGTATCACTAGGATATTTACTTTAGAGATTTCTAAGGTTTTGATCTAGGTACTCAGTGCTTTACGCTTTCTTCTTGGAATTATCTTTCCTATACTTAGAAATTGAGAAATGTGTTTTAATTTTCATTTGATTCTAGGTATTTTTAAATTTTATCGTTGAGTTATTCAGTTAATCTCTGATCTTTTAAAAGTGAGCTGCTCATTCTCTATCTTTTTATATTTATTCAGTGGCTTCTCTTGCTGTTTTCCTCTAGGATTGTTCCATTACGATCTGATAAGTTACAAAATTTCATTTTCTACGTGTTTGCTAACACTTGCTCTGTGTCTTAAAGTGAAATGTATTTTGGAGAAAGTTCCTTGAGCTGCTGAGAAGAACATGTATTCTGTAGTTGTCAAAAAGATTGTTCTGTACATCAGTTTATCTGTGGAATAGTTTAGCTTGATGTTTCTTTGTTATTGTTTTTGTGCTGTCGTTGTTTGTCTAGATACTCTATCTGCTGACAAGATGGATAAGTAAAGTCGTGAATTATATACTATTGGAATCCATCTCCTTTTATGTCTAGAATGTTTGTTTTGCTCTTGTGTGTGTGTGTGTGTGTGTGTGTGTGTGTGTGTGTGTGTGAGATACTGGGGATCTAGCTCAGGACCTTGTACCTGGCAGGAATGCAGGGCACCACAGAGTTATCATCTCCGGCCATAGAATATTTGTTCACACTGATATCGTTGGCATACATATTTGAAGTTGTTACACTTTTCTCAGTTGATTTTTCTCTTTACCAAATACAGTCAGTGGCTAATTCTTGGTCGAAGTCTGCTTTACCAGATATGAGTATAGATATTCTTACTTGTTTTGTGTTTCATTGCATGGCATAGTGTTCTCTATCCTTCACTTTTAGTTTGTGTGTGAAGTTGTCAGGAGTGTATGTTTCTTGCAGGAAACAAAGTTAAATCATTTTTCATACAGTCTCCTAATTGGTATCTTTTACCTGGAAAGTTAAAATCATTTACATTTCTGAGTTATGTAAATGTATATGAAAATACTTGTAGCGTTGTTGTTTTTCTAATGTTTGATTCTTTCCTAAACAATAGAGCTTATCTGGTCTTTCTCTTCTCTGTCTGGTAAGACTTAATGCTTTTGTAATGCTGATTTAGTGATCATAAATTTCTTCATAACTATCTTGAAAAGTCTTTATTTCTCCTTAAATGATGAAGTAATGTAGGTGGAAAATTATTTTCTGTCAGTGTAAAGTATATCATTGTATATACTCCTGGTCTTCAGTGTTTCTGCGGAAAACTGAAGTCATTGTCACGAGTCTGCCTTTGTTAAGTGACTTGGGTTTTCTCCTTTCTGTCTTTCAGTGTTTTTTCTTATTCTGTACTCTTGCCATTTTAACTACAAAGTGCTATGGGAAGGTTTTTTTTTCTAATCAAACCTATTAAATAATTGAAATGCTTTAAATTTGGAAGGTCTGATGTTCTTAAGCTCTTTGTATATGCTAGAGAGTAGCCCTTCGTCTGAGAAATTGCTGGTAAATGATTTTTCTCAAATGGTTGGTTGTCTTTTCGCTCTGCCAGTGGGTTTTTTTTTTTTGCTGTGCAGAAGCTTTTTTAATATGATGAGATCCCATTTGTTGATTCCTTCTGCTAGTTTTCATGCTAATTAAATAGGTCACGTATGTGTTAATACTGTATCTTTTCTCTGGTATGAGAAATGGAAGATATAAATGAGTTCTAGAGTGTGTAGTAGATACTGTGAAAAAATATTCAAATGGAAAGGAGTGGTAGGGGCATATAACTTGGAGAAAAATGCGATGGTTAAAAAAAGAAACAAAGTTTATGCATATATGGGGTGGGGTGTTGTAGGGCAGTCAGGAGAAAGGGAAAAAATGAGAATTAAGTTGTGTTATATACTGGTACAAATTTTCAATGTCGGTTGTGATCATGATGTGTATATAAAATGTAAAAATAAAATTATTTTTTTAAAGTTTGTAAATGCTTTCTTATATGTTTATGTCTTTTCCAAGATTTGGAAAGCTATTTGTTATTACTTCACTGAATAAATTTTTCTATGCTATCAATCTACACTGTAGGTACCCTCTTCTACAACAATAATTTACAAGTGTCTTCATGTAACTGTGTCCATCTATTTGGATGTTTACTTTATAATCTTTCAGATTTCTTTCTTTCTTTCTATTTATTTATTCACTTATGTATGTATATATGTATGTTTGTATGTATGTATGTATTTTGCATTACTGGGGATTGAACTCAGGCCCTTGTGCTTCCAAGCTACACCTGGTACCACCTGAGCTAAATCCCCAGCCCGACTGTTTTCTTCATTGAATACTGACTGTGTTAACTTCTCAACCTTACCTTTAAGCCTTGGAAATCTGTCTTTTAGTTGGTCCTATTTTCCACATAACTTTCTGCTGCACTTTGCTTTTACAGAATTTCTGTGTGAGTCTTCTTCAGAATCTCTATCTCGTTTAGGTTATGGTTTTCTAAAGGATCAGAAGCAATATAAAATATACATATTTATTATTATAAAGTGGGATCTGTTAGTTTGGCTTATTAGAGCTGCTGCAGAAGACTTCCCAAAGGCTATCAGGGTGCTGGAGAGCCAGAGGACTCAGCAGATGGTAGAGTCACAGAAAGGGACCAGTAAAGGAAGGGACCAGTCCCCAGTGCAAGGCCTGGATGCTCACTGGACACTCAGTGGTGTGGGTCCGTATTGGGAAAATGTGGGAACTGGAGATAAATATTCAAAGCCACTGCCACCGAGGATGCACATGCTCCATCAGAATAGTTTTTCAAAACTCTGCCAACTTGTCTCTTTCTCTATTTAATCTATGCCCCAAACCTATACTATGCTGCCACCTGAAACTAAAGTGTGTCTCCTCTCTTAGTGTGCTAGCTTATATGACAATCATCTCTGAAAATATGCCATAGAGACATCAAAATTATGCTTTACCGATCTGTTATGCTTTCTTTAATCCAGTCAAGTTTACATATCAGAATCTCCAGGCGCAGTATCTCTTTGGTGAAGTGCTCCTTAGCAGAGTGTATTGTCTTTCTTAATTCATTCAGAAGTTTAGTTGTATTACCTTTGAAGTAATCATTTCATACAACACTCTTTTTAAATTCTTTCTTTGTCATTTTATCTACTTCAAAATCTTTGTGTACTCGCGGGGCGTGGTGACTCACGCCTGTAATCCCAGCACTCGGGAGGCAAAGACAGGAGGATTGCTGAGTTCGAGGCTTGCCTGGGCTACATAGTGAGCTCAGAGCCAGCCTGAATTACAAAGCGAGACCCTGTCTCAAAAAAAAAAAATCTTTGCGTACTGCTTCCGGGGAATAATGAATATTTGGAGATGATGTGCTGCTTTGTTTCTTCACAGTTCGAGTGTTGTGATATGGAGATTTGTGCATGCATTGGGATGGATCTCTCTGTCTCTGTCTCTGTCTCTCTCTGTCTCTGTCTCTCTGTCTCTCTCCCCCCCCCCTCGTATTTGAAAGTCTTTGTGTCCAACCTTCTTGGACTTGACTCCCAGGGCTCGACTCCCAGGGCCACTCAGAGAGGAGGAAACTAACCTTAGTAGTGTGAAGAACACAGAGACAAACAAGATATTGATTTACGTTAAGAACTAAATAGAAGCAAAATGTGGTACCATTAACAATATGAAAGGAGTAAGTAAATTAATAGCCAATAAGTAAAAGTAGGTAATAATGATAAAATGACAGATGGTAGATGTGGAGAAAGAGAAAATGAAAGAAGTGAAATTTTTTAAAAGGAAAACAGGGACATGTGAGGTAAAGAAAGTTTTAAAATTCTGAGTGAAATTTGAATAAAATTAGGTAAAAGTAACAAAAATGTAAATAGCTAAGAAAAAGAAAGGTTAAAGGAAACAAGATGAAGAATCCCTTTCTCCCCCTCAAAAAAAAAAAAGTTCCTCTATCTAGAGGTACTATAGTATGTACTTGTTCCCTCCATTAGTGATATCTACCAGACATGATGAGGATATGTGGAGTCACAACTACTGACTTGGATGTTTCCATATTACTTAGGTTCATTGGTGCAGTTTAAGTATGCATAATAATCACGTTCATCATATCAAATTTGCACCTGTACATAATGTATCCTGATTCCTACTTTTCCCAATCCTCTCCACTCCCTTCAATCACTCTTTCCTCTCCTTATTTAAAAAAAGGTTTGCTTCCATTTTATCTCTCTTTTCTGTTCTTTCTTTTCTTTTTGCACCCCCTGAAAATTTTCTATTTCACAATGCATACTATACCATTTGGTCTTTATTTTTGTTTTCAGTTTTTTATACCAGACAAACAATGCAGTATTTACACTGGTGTGTCTGATTTATTTTACTTAAAAGTATGGTCTCAAGATGCATCCATTTATCTATAAATGTCTCAAGTTTATCCTCATTTATGGCTGAGTAATACTCCATTGTATTAAAAAAATCTTCGTGTTCATCCGTTGATGAGCATTTGAGTTGTTTCCAAGATTTAGTGATTATAAACTACGCTGCTATAAACATAGGAGTGCACATATCACCGTGGCATGATTTTATTTTTTAATTCTTTTGGGAAGATACCCAGAAGGGAGTTAGCAGAGTCAAATGCAACCTCCAGTTTTATTTTTTTGAGGAATCTCCACACTGATTTCCACAATGATTTCCTCAAAGCTCCACTAGCATTTGTTATTGATAATGTTTTGTTAATAGTTATTGTTTCTGGAGTGACATGGAATCTCAGGGTCCTCCTAATTTGCATCTCTGGAATGACCAGGGATGTTGAACATGTTTTTCATGTATGCATTTGTTGATTGTATGTACACATTTCTCTGATGAAGAGTTCCATAACCACTTTGGTGACTGTTGATACATTAAGTGCTAATTCCTGGCTGCACCACTTTTCCTGCTGTGATGAGTTCGTCAACATAACCTTCTCTGCTTCAAGGCTAATTCACTCCAAAGGCTACTAGTGTTTGTTTGTATCTTTCTGTGCACCCAGAACCACAGCTATACTTACCCCAACTGACTTGGAGGCATGTAGGATCATGATCATCCAAGTTGGTTCTGAGTTCCTTTTGTATCACACCCACGTACATGGTGAAGTGGCCAAACAGAGCTGTATCATTGATTATACTGAGGAATGAGCAAAGTAAAAAAATAAAAACTTGCCGGGTGTGGTGGCTCACGCCTGTAACCCCAGCACTCGGGAGGCAGAGGCAGGTGGATTGCTGAGTTCAAGGCTTGCCTGGGCTACATAGTGAGCTCAGAGCCAGCCTGAATTACAAAGCAAGACCCTATCTCTAAATAAATAGATAGATAGATAGATAGATAGATAGATAGATAGATAGATAGATAGATAGATAAAAACTTAGTTCTGGGCCACAAGGAGGTAGGGAAGAGGGCAAAGGAATCCCTGTGATTTCTGAATCAAGCCCCTTAGGAAACCACATGCAGTGACTCCAGTTGCTCTCGCAGTGGGTAGTACTGTCAACCGGTGTCCTCGTCAACTTCTCAGGAGCCTGGGACTGCTTTCTCCTCTCCATGGTTGTAACATGTGACCATTTCCTACCCAGTTACTGTTCTAGGGTGGAATATCACAGTTCTGTGTCTTTGGCTTACCAGAGTAGCTCAATTTTAAACAGTTAACTTGTCAAAATCACTTCTGATTATGACACTCCTAAACAAAGCAGGTGCTACCGTGAATTTCTTCTCCAAATCTAGCTTTCCACGTCAAAGGAGCAACTTTCAGAGTAAAACCTCACGCTGTATTTTCAGCGTACAGTGCTTGTGTGCTTTTGCTGCAGCTAGTGCCGCTGAATGTTTAATCCCTTGGGCTGCAGGATCTCTTGGCCTTTCCCATCCTTACATTCTCAGCCCTTGTGGCTGAGCAAGCGATCCGCACTGCTTCATTCTTTTGTCTGTGCTGTTTTCCATTTGTCTATGTTTTTTTGGGTTTTTATTGTTTTGCTTCCTTTGTGTTAACTCTGTGAGCTGTTTCTCTTTTTTCTCACCAAGTCGTTGCTTCTTACGTCTCAATTCTAGTTCCTGGAGAGACTGCTGCCAGTTTCTAAATGATCATATTAAAGATTAAATGATTTTTTTATCCATCATATTGTGAAGAAAGAAAAAGAGAGTAGTTTACCAATTGTACCTCAAACTGCACCAACTATGGTCACGGGCTCTAATACGTGCTTGATTAAAATGCATGAAGGCTTTCTGTGTTTCAGTGATTCTACTCTGGATCTTGGAATGCATTCTTTTTTAAACTGAATTCCTCATTGGTACATTTTATATATAGTTCACAATCACACTCAACATTGGGGAATTTGTACCACTATATGACAGAAGTTAATTCTCATTTTTACCCATATTCCTACCCACCCACAACCCCCACTCCTTATATACATGCTATCCTTTTTCTTTTCAAATCATTTACTCTTTCCCCTCATTATGTTCCAGAGGGAGAACTATTTTTCAATGCGGAGTGTGATTCAAATTTTTAAAACAATTACTTTATTTTCTTTGTGAATTCATGACAACATGAATGAATCTGTATTATGTTGTGGCAAATAAGTTAAAATATGCAAAAAAAAAAAAAAGAAAACAAAGCACTCCCTGATCTTACTTTAAAAGTTAGGTGATTTAAAAAACTCAAATTCATATTATAGAAGCCAAGAACGATGGGTACCAGAGGCTGGAGAAAGGATTGGAGAGATATTGGTAAAAGGGTGTAAAATGTCAATTGGAGAGGAGGAAAAAAATCAGGAAATCTATTTTACAAATACTGATTATAGTTAATTACTATATTGTGTATTTATAAATTAGTGAAAGTAAAATGTCAATGTTATAAATACAAAAAATGATAGCCATTAGCTTGATTTAGTCTTACTATAATGGGTCAATATCAAAATATATTATAAATCATAAATATGTATGTCTGGTCACTGAAAAGTAAAGACAAAAAGCAAAACCATAAAAATACTGATTTGGGTGATAAAAATAGAAATTTGTAGCAAATATATTTGGCCTAGAGAATTTATGCCGCACAATTACTTATTAATATAAACAATTTAACACTGATTTCAACCATTTCTGACCTAGAACTATTGAATTGACTGACAAATACACATGGAAAAGAAGAAAAAGCCATTCTCTCCCTTCATGTATATGTGCTTTTCACATATAGAATGCTACTGTAGGAATGAAAAATATATGATAAATTTAGAAATCTTTCATGAGTAGCACAGGCACTAGCAGAACAGTGTTTATCTGCTTAGCACTTGCATCGGAGATATGTTTTACACTGACCTTAAGAGGCTGGTAAAAACTATATTGTGCTATTTGGGCAGCACAGGAAATGCAGCACAGCGTGCAACTTTATCCTTTGTTTCATATCATTCTAAATGTAATGCCGGTATATGAATTATACAATAATCAAATGTATTTCATAGTTAAAATCACCAGTACATTTCCTTAAAAGTGCCCTTTTGACAGCATGAAAATAGCCATTCATTCATTATTTATCTATCTGTCTGTCTGTCTATCATCTATCTATCACCTATCTATTATCTATCTATTTGTTTGTTTGTTTATTCATTCATTCATTTATTTATTTTGAGACAGGGTCTCGCTTTGTAGTTCAGACTGGCCCTGAGCTCAATATGTAGCCCAGGCAAGCCTTGAATTCAGCAATCCTCCTATCTCTGCCTCCAGAGTGCTGGGATTATAGGTGTGAGCCACCACGCCCGGCACTGTGGTATGTGGTATTGATTGCTGGTGGGCGTGAGTCTCCATGCCCAGCACTGTATGTGGTTACTAGGATCGAACTCAGGACCTTGCTCTTGCGAGGCAGGTGCTGGAACCACTGAGCTAAATCTTTGGGGCAACCATTCATTTATTTTTGACAGTCTGACAAAATATGGGATTTATGCCTCATTTCAGTGTTTGGAATCAGGACAGAGGAGAAGAAAATGTATGTCTGAACCACCTTCTCCTGAGAAATCCTTTGTAACAAAGAAAGCAACAGTTTTCAAATGTAACAGAGGCAAGCGAGTCTTTGTATTAGAAAAACATTGTTTTTCTATTGTAATGGGTTGGAAGTTAAAGTCTTCAGTGAATAAACAGCATCAGCAAAGCAACAATAACTGCTTATGTTCATTTTTGATTGTTAGTATATGGATAGTAAATTCTTGTATTCAGCTTTAATTTTTTGATGAATGGTATTCCAACAACAGATATTGTTCTATTTTTAATTCAGTGAGAGAGTGTGAGATGACTAAAGAATCTTTTGGAAGTAGCAGAAATTGTAATTTAGAAGATAATTTTTAAAACTCTTCTGTAAATGCCTTAACAGCATGCACTCAAACGACTTAACAAAATTATATTAGGAATATGCACATATGTATGTGTCTTTGTAAATGTGTGTGCTTGTGTGGTACTGTATGTATCTTTTTTTTAAGTATTTACCTCAGTGGATATTGGCTTAGCGGGATTCAAATAACATTATAAATCATCCCATCCAATACATGATTGGTTTTAGATTTCTGTTGAACTCATTACCACTACCTCCTGTAGTGAAGATAGTCAATTATCTGTTTTTATCTTTTTTAGTACCAATCTTACTCAGCTAGTCCATATGGAGCAAGCAACTTGTGTGGCATCAAGGATAGAACTTTACTGTGACACGTGATTTACCCCACTTCTGGGCCAAAACTTTTAAGAATTTAGTTTGTTTTAACCATGTCCTTTCCATTTCTCACCTAGATGGCAATCTGCTGGATAACATTGTGAATCCACTTCGAGGGAAAACAACAGCAACAACAGTAGAAGAGTAACTCACCTGCAACTTCCTCTGACATTCAGGTGAACAAGAAATGAGCTACTATTTTATTTGTCATTTGATATTTAATGCATCGTTATTTTCTAGCCTCCTGTAATTCACATGTATTCAGTTTTTTCACACCTGCAACTAATGAAGAGCTATCGAACACTATTTTCACATCACCATGATTTAGAAGTAACTTATTTTCATAACCATTGTGTTTTTCAATTTATAATTTAAATTTGCATTCTGTGTATGTGTACCATCTTCAGTATATATATAAATTCACAGGTATTAGAAAACATACATTTCTGGGTATCAGAAGCCTTCCATTGGTTCTCCACTTTGTCACTTTTTAGGTGAATTACTAGGTATAGTTTGTAACTTCTAGGCTATGATTTCCTGCTCTGAAAATGTTTTTTGTTTGTTTTTTTTTGTTTTGAGACAGGGTCTCGCTTTGTAGTTCAGGCTGGCCCTGAGCTCACTATGGTGCCCAGGCAAGCTGCCGTGAACTCCAGCAATCCTCCTGTCTCTGCCTCCCGAGTGCTGGGATGACAGGCGTGAGCCACCACGCCCAGCACTGTGGTATGTGGTATTGATGGCTGGTGGGCGTGAGTCTCCACGCCCAGCATTATATGTGGTTACTGGGGATTGAACTCAGGACCCTGCGCTTGCGAGGCAGGTGCCGAACCACTGAGCTAACCCTCCAGCCCTGAAAATGTTTTGATATTACATTCTTCATAGTTGAATGCATTTATGGTATAGGAAAAGTGGGATAATATTTAACCAGAATTCATGCATATATTTGGCCTTTTAAAATATTATTGTGATTTGATTACCAGAAGAGTGAAAAATGTAATAAACCCATCACTTATGTGGAGAACATTAAATCCAAATAATTTAAAGGGCACTGGTAAGATTAAGGAAAAGCCATCACTTATGTTTTGTACGCCTTTTACCTGCCCTTTTTTAGTGAACATGAATAATTATTGGAGTTAAGGTAAACATTTAATGACAATAATCCTTGGGAATCAATATGTTAAACCACTCAGCAAGTAATGAATCTGGAGCGACTGAGAGAGTTGTGCACAGGAAATTAGTAATAGTAGTGCTAATGGGTTAGAAAAGTACTGTGGGGTAGCAGTTAAGAGTATAGGGGGCCTGGGGTTGTAGGGTGATTAGGGGGTTGGGAAAAAGAATTAAATCGTGTCATATGCTGGTACAAATTCTCAATATTGAGTGTGGCTGGGTTGTGTATATATAATGCACCAATAAAGATTCAAATTAAAATAAAAGAGTAAAGATTCCAAAACAAATTTGTTTATGCACGTTCAGTTTCACAGCTTACTGTCTGCATAATTCGTGGAGCTGTTCACTTTCTTTCAGTTTCATAATCTATAGAAAATATGTAATGGCATTTACTTAGTGGCTTGTTGCAAATATTAAGGGGCATCAAGCTTGTAAAGTACTAGGAACCATGAGAACATGGAGGGTTCTCAAACATTACATCCTTATGAATAATATGTGAGACATGGAAGAAACATGGATGTTGAATTTGTGGAACAGAGAACAAGCCTTCAGCCTCTGATTGCCTAACATCTCATTCAGGTGGCTGACAACATAACATCATCTGGCACTATATTATCTTGATCATGACTTAGGTTTTAAAGTTTTACTTCATTCAACCCAGCCATGCTTGCCTAACTATGGAGAAGTATTTGTCCTCTACAGACCAAATGAGAAACAGATAAAAGTCGACAAGGGATGATGCTGCACAGGGTCTGAGAACTCACCCCGAGTCTACTTCCCAATGCCCTCTATGATCAAAAGCAATGAAAAGAACTAAGAAAAATTATTTTTGTCAAGACTTCTGCTTCCTTTAAAGATTATTTCCCTTTATAATGCAACTAAATTACTGCTTGTTTTCTGATCAAACAAGTATCTCCATGGTCACTAAGCAAGGTTTTTCTACAAGAACAGAAAATTTAAAAGTAGAAAGCATAATGAGTTATTTAAAACTTACAGAGAGATCACTGTTTGAATTCTCCCACTCACTGGGGTACTGAAACATTTAACCAGTTGATTGACTTATTAGATAGTGGATCTAAATTAATACCCATTCCTTCAGAGTATGTAATAAGTGAATTTATGACTGGTTAATTTGTTGTTCAAATGGATGGGAAGACATTTTAAATGTGACTAATTTTATAGTAGAAAATATCGAGCAAATCTCTTTATTTTAACTTGAAATTTTAACTTGTGAACATAGAACTCGATGTTGTGAACTTCTTAACGTGATAAAAATGCTTATTACCTGGTTCAAGAAACGGTGTGTGTGAGAGAGGGGTACTGGGAATTGAACACAAGGCCTTGGCAATGAGCTACATCTCTGGCCTTTTTCTAAAACAAAATTTTGAGAGAAAGTCTCATCATGTCACTAAGTATCCCAGGCTGGGCTCGAATTTGCTATTCTCCCTCCTTAACCTCCCATTTCCCTTTCAAATCAATTATATAGAGTTACTCATTGATTTAAAAAATGGAACTTTGATTCTATTTCACCTAAAGTCTTTAGAAGGGATGAGATCTGACATGCCAAATAAATTGGACTTGTACCTCCCAAGACATATTGATGCATTTGATCTTTGATGAAAGGTCCAAAACCATATGTTGAAGGAAAGATACTCGATCCAACAAATGATGTTGGGACAATTGGTTATCTGCTTTTAGAAGAATGAAGTTGGATCCTTATGTCTTATCCTGTACTGAATTAAAATGGATCAAATATCTAAACATCGAAACAGAAACATTAAATGTTTTGAAAGATCAAATAAGTAAAAAACTTATAAGACATAGGAAGGGATTTTCTAAACAGGACCTCAGTCACAAGAGAAATAGCAGCACGAAGCAACAAATGGAATTATGCCAGATGAAAAGCTACTGTGCAGCACAAGAATCAGTTGGTGCAGTAAAGAGACAACCTACAGAATGGGAAACCTTTTGCCAGGAATTGCTCAGAGAGGGGACTAATTTCTATAATATAAAAACAACTTTAAAAAAACCCTGAACCGTCTAAAATTAAAGATTTGGTCAAGAAATGGCCTAGAAAAATGAACAGATAATTAAAAGAGAAAGAAATACAAATGGTTAACATATGTAAAAATGTTCAACATAACCAGTCATTTAAGAAAAGCAAATTAAACAATGCTAAGATTTCATCTTACTACAGAAAGAATGCCAATCATTAGGAAATCAAATCTTTGCAAATATTGGCCTGACTGTGACAAAGAAACCCTCCCACACTGTTGGTCGGAATGTAGACTAGTGCAACCATGAAATCAGTATGGAGATTTCTCAGAGAAATGAATTTAAAAATTTCATACTATCCAGTTAGTCCACAGCCTGATATATTTCCCCAAAATCTTGTTATAATACAGGAATATATGCATACCAATGTTTATAGCAACACAATTTGTAATAATTAAGTCCTGGAAGCATCCTATATACCCATGAACAGAAGACTAGATAAAGAAATAGTGATATTTATGTATAATGAAATATTGGTCAGCTATAAAGATTGACACATTTGTAAGAAATTTGATGCACCTTGTGAATATAATGTTGAGTGAAATAAACCAAACATACAAGCTTAAAAACCATATGGCAGCTCTAATTTGAGTGAAGCAAAGCAAAAACAAAGAAATGATAAAGAGACAGGGGGACAGATTTCAGACAACAAAAATATAAAATAATTGTGTGAGTCTCTTAGAATGTGAGAGTGAGCTATATTTGAAAAGTAGAAAAAGATCTAGAGCACAGAATTCAAAGACACTTCTGTTTCAAGATGTCACTAAAGAAATGTCAGTTGATTCAACCTGATTACCCTAAGAAATGTTAAACATGTTTTGCTATTGATCTACAAAAACAGAGAAAGAAAAAAATCATAATTCAACCACTCTCAGCATTTTCAGTGTGAACGCACACATTAAACATGTTTTGCTATCAAATTACAAAAAAGAGAAAGAAAAAAATCATAATTCAACTACCTCTCAACATCTCCAGTGTGAACTCACTGTAGTAAATAATAATGTATAATTAATGATCATTAACTAATAATTTATTGAAAATATATCTTACAGTTTCCCTAACATCTTCCACTAGTAGCCTATGTCATGTCACTAGCACCCCAGCCATGTCTCGCAGCCTTTATCTCCAGGGACTCTGTGATCCATGATCAGCTACTGTAGTACTCATGGGAGAAAAAAGGGATGCAGAATGGGTGAGAATATTTATAACTATCAGCTAAGGAAGCTGGGGTGAGTTCTAGAAAGGAGGAGGAATATAGCTCTTATAAGTTTGGTATCACACTTTCTCATTTTGTTAGTAGACATCAGGCATGTAAAACCAAACTCAACTGTGTCATTACTTCTTTGTGTAATATAAAATTCATTGTCATTTTATTGTTTACTAAAATATTTTTAGCTTTACATCATACTGCTAGATTACAGGATATTAATTATTGTATCATAGAAAAAATGACCTCCCTTGTTTTAAATGGGAGTGCTTAGTATGTGTTTATTTTATTTTTTGAGACAGGATCTCGCTGTGGAGTTCGGGCTGGCTCTGAGCTCACTATGTAGCCCAGGCAAGCCTGGAACTCAGCAGTCCTCCTGTCTCTGCCTCCCGAGTGCTGGGATTACAGGCGTGAGCCACCACGCCCGGCACTGTGGTATGTGGTATTGATTGCTGGTGGGTGTGAGTCTCCTTGTATGTGGTTACTGGGGGATCAAACTCAGGACCTTGCGCTTGCGAGGCAGGCACTGGAACCGCTGAGCTAACCCTCCGGCCCTTTTTTTATATTTTTTGAGACAGGGTCTCGCTTTGTAGATCAGGCTGGCCCTGAACTCCCTGTGCAGCTCAGGCAAACCTTGAACTCAGCAAACCTCCTCCTTCTGGCTCCGGAATACGGGGATTACAGGTGTGAGCCACCATGCCCAGCATTTGTGGTATGTGGTACTGATGGCCAGTGGGTGTGAGTCACCACGCCCATATTGTTGTATGGGGTTACTGGGAATTGAGCCAGGGACCATGCACTTGCAAGGCAGGCGCTGGACCAATGAACTAAATCTCCGGCCTGGTGAGTATGCTTTTATTTGAATGCAATATATTTGTGTGCAGCTAGGCAGACTTGTTTTTTGGATGATAATTATGATTTGAAGAAAGGTGTTAATTCTGTCAAATTTACAACATTTGGACTTATGATAATCAATTTTATCTATCAATTTGACCAGGACATTTGGTGCCTAGATTTTAAAGCAAACATTATTTGTGGTATGTGTGTTAGTGGGTAGCTGGAGAGATTGCATCTGAGTCACTCCCAGGGGTTGGGATGTGGGGGGGATCCAGCCATATATGTCAATGAAGATGATCTGAATCCAAGCTACTGAAGCACTGAAATGATCACAAAATTTCAACCAGGGAAAATGAGCACTATTCTGTAATGTTTTGGAGTGGAGACACCGGAGTTGACATTCAGATGGAGGAATTACTTTCAGTTTTACACCACAGCTGTATCATTGGCTCTCTCTCCTGAGTTCACGGTTTCCCCACTGAAGATCTTAAGACTCCTTCATTTTGGATTCATTAAAGTTAATTCCTTAAAATAAACGTATGTGTGTGCACATATAGATGGTGTCTATCGCAAGTGTTCATTTTATCTATATGTTACATTGATATATATGTTATATGTTATATATTCATTATATGTTTAGGTAGAATTTTCAAGTTCAGAGTGAACAAGTAATGAATAACAATTGTATAATATTGTCACTGATCGTTCTCACCTTTCCCAGGTTCTAGAGTTCACGGACGTTCTTTGGCAGCAGTCTTGTCCTCTACTTTCAAACGCAATACCACATTTTTATTTCTCTTCCTTACTTATTCTCTCCTACAAGGATAATTGTGAGCACATTGAGCTTGTCCAAATCAAAATGATCTCCCTATTTCAACATATTTAATTTAGTCATATCTGCAAAGCCTCTTTTGCTACGAAAGGTAAAATATTTACAAGTTCTGGAAATTAGGACATAAACACTCATAGGACTGCTATTTAACCTATCCTAATGCCTTTGGTTGCAAAAAATACAATCAATAAAGAATTTTTTTTTGAGATAGGGTCTTGCTTTGCAGTTCAGGCTGGCCCTGAGCCCACTATGTAGCCCAGGCAAACCTCAAACTCAGCAATCCTCCTGTCTCTGCCTCCCGAGTGCTGGGATTACAAGCGTGAGCCACCACACCTGGCATTGTGGTATGTGGTATTGATTGCTTGTGGGCGTGAGTCACCATGCCTGGCATTGTTGTATGTAAGTTTTGTTTTGTTTTGTTCTTGTTTTTTTTTTGTTTTGTTTTTGTTTTTGTTTTTGAGACAGGGTCTCGCTTTGCAGTTCAGGCTGGCCCTGAGCCCACTATGTAGCCCAGGCAAACCTCGAACTCAGCAATCCTCCTGTCTCTGCCTCCTGAGTGCTAGGATTACAAGCATGAGCCACCACACCTGGCTCAATAAAGAATTTTTGTAAACTCTGGTGAAGAAATGACACAAACAGGTGATGTATTCAGGTTGCAGGGATATTCAACGCTCCTATAGTAAAAGTTGGAACTTTACCAGGTGAAAAAAAATACCTGGGCAAGAGGAGAGTCAGGTAGAGACTGCTAGTGTGCTACTCTGGGATTATAGGGGAGACCTGATATGAAGGAAGCTAACGGTGGCCTCACCAGAGCAGCAGATGTGGATTTCTAGGTATCTCTTTTTCCTTATAGATAATTATCTAAGTTTTCCCCATTGCAGTAGTATCAGACGCAGCCTGCTCCCTCCCAGCACATATGCACAGCACCACTAGCCCCTGCTGTCTGTTTGATTAGGCTATTCTCTTTGCAATGTCTAGTGTACACATGAGACCCTATCATGAGATAAGTAAAAATTGGGTTAACATCCTGCTTGGACCCAGATTTATGTGTGGCAGATTGTAATAAATTTTGTCATAGCTCAAGAAGCCCAGGTCTCCTGTGCCTCACTGTCATGTGTCTTTTCTCAGTGAGACCCTCTCCCTTTGAGACTCTCAACAACCAAGAAGTCAAGAGAACTTGGTATTTTAATTATACAAAGATCATTACATAAATAATTACTACTATGTATCATGGAGAAGGAAACTATCAATGTAAAACCTAGGAAAATGAATAGAAGTCCTTCAAATAGAAAAAATATATTGCAAGAAGGATTTTACTTCACATAATGCTGAGACAAAATATTTAGACTTGAGCAGGGCTTGGTGGCTCACGCCTGTAATCCCAGCACTCGGGAGGCAGAGACAGGAGGAAAGCGGAGTTTGCAGCGGCTTGCCTGGGCTACATAGTGGGCTCAGGGCCAGCCTAAACTACAAAGTGAGACCCTGTCTCAAAAAAAAATTCAGACTTGAATTTTGACAAGTAATACAGAGAGAGACATTTGGAAGAAGAATAGAGAAGACCCAGCTGAAACTGACCACCGACTGAACCAGATAGCAAAGGTACTTCTCATGAGGAGGAGCTTATGAAAGAGTATTTGGGGCACTGGCATTGTTTCTCTCTAGCTGTCCCCTGAAGTCTCATGCGTTCTTAGATGGAGTTTTGTGGAACTGACTTGATTATGCATGTGTGCTACTGGATTACTCTGCTGAAGGGTGTAAAGTTGAGAAGTGAAGTCTGGTGGGTTGCCAGATGTGGTCCTGAAGGTTCCTCGTGTCTCCCTCTGCCTTCCCCGGTGACTCTGCCTGCTGCCTGCCTGTCGGGAGGTTTCTCCTCTGAAATGCCCTCTGCTGAGTTGCACTGCCTGTAAACGCACTGAGCATCTTGTCACAGCCACAGGAAAGTGAAGAAAACAGGACTCTTACAATGATGAAGCCAGGCGTGGCTCACACCTGTAATCCAAGCACTCAGGCGGCAGAGGCGGGAAGACTGCTGAGAGTTTGAGACTAGCCTGGGCTACATAAGAGGTTCAGGGCCAGCCTGAACTACAAAGTGAGGCCCTGTCTTTAAAAAGATCTTATTTAGGCCATTACCAGCGCGGAGGATTTCGGCCGCTGGCCGGTCCCCACCCCACCCAGAGCTGCATCAATAGGACTCAGGTCACAGACCCTGGGCGCCTTTCCCAGCTCAGAGGACTGCGGTCTGCTGGCAGGCCCCCACTCCACCCTGGAGCTACGTTGTAATGACACAGGCGAGAGAGGATCCCGGAGCCATTTTCTGCATGCCTCCACACTGTAGCCACGCTGAGAGACCAGGCAAGATAAAAAAAAACAAGGGACTCTAGCTCTTGTTCTCCCATCTACTACTAGATCCCTCTATTCACCTCTTGTCACCACACCCTCTCCTTTCTTCCTGTCAGAAGCAATACCCAGAAGTAAAAGACTTTTAGGCTGCCCTATTTCTTCTCCTGTACTATTATAAGAAGGTGTGCAAAGTCTCCAGCGGTCTTACAGCATACAATTGGCACTGTTTTATATATGCCCTTTTATCCTCTGTTACACCCTGGCATATATGAGGCTCTCAAATCTAGGTGATCTTTATAAATCTGCTAAGCCTGTTTCATGCTCCTTCTGTCTTCCTACCTCCCTGATTCCCCTTTTAATCCCAAAGGGTTCTGGGGGTACATTTATGACCTATAGGTTGTATAAACATTGCTGATTAATTCTAAATTTTGGCATATGGACATAGAGGTAACTCATGAGTTCAAAGTGTTCAGAATAGAAATTAACAAAACTTTTCGTTTTATTTACTGTGTTTAATACAGACATTGGCACTGATTGTATTATGGTAACAAACATGATGTGATTGTTCTGTTCAAATACCTCCCATGATGTATCAGAAATGAGAACACTCAAGGGTCATTACAGATTCAAGGAGGACAACCCAGGAAGGTGCCACTTCCAAAGGGCCCCAGATAATAGAAAGAAAGAGACCTGCAACAAACACTGCTGTGTCATCAAGCAATTAAACAAATAGCATTAGTAACAATAAAAGAGTAGAAATGAGGAAAATATACAAAAAATCAGACACAAAGATCACCACCAAAGGGAAATTCAGAGAAAAGGGAAATAGGGCAAAGTGAAACTCGAACACCAGGACTCTTGGAGATGGTAAGTAAAGCAGATCTAGTAAAATGGAAATCAGAACTCATCTCTGAGAACAAAACAGAGATACTGTCCACAGTGAAAGACATCATTAAAGAAGAGATCAGTGAGATGATAGAATCCAAAATAGCAGAAGAAATGGAACCTTTTAAACAGCTTCAAGCAGAGCTCCAGGGAGTGATGAAGGAGAATGAAA
>PVIC010023162.1:0-27071 GCA_004025085.1 Thryonomys swinderianus | reverse complement strand
TTTTGATGAATTTGCTGAGGAGTCATTTCCAGATGATGATTCAGGAGCTAATGTTTTGGAAGTACTGTTTGCAGTCACTGGACACAGTAGGAAAATGATTAGAAGGCGCCTGGTGAGGACTCTTTAAGATTTCTTCTGAAATCTGCTCATATGCAAGTCTGGCAGGCAATTGTTTTGCCTCCTGTTTAGTAGCAGCTGTTCCACAACCATATACTTTCTCCCCAATTTCGCATTTACATTGAAATCTTTGAACCCATTGTTCATTGATCATACTTTATGGATATTCTTCTGTGCCATCTGATTGAGAAGGCCTATGTAATTCCCAATGGCTGATTCTTTTGAAGTATCTCTTGTCCCTAAGTCTGAAGAACTACCTACCTTTATTTCTTGTTTGTTTATCGAAAGCTAATTCAGCAGCAGCATTTTTTCCATCCTGCTTCAATTTTCCTTTGCCTTTTGGAAATGTTCTTCTATCTATAATAACTTGAAATGTAAACACAGCTGTGTGGCGGTTCCTTCACAGATAGTTCCTAATTGGAAATTTTTATTCTATTCCTCTGCTGGTATCTATTGAGTTATTCTAGGTAGAAACCTGCTTTATAACCACTGGCCGTTTCTTCTGATAACCTATTCCTGGACAGACTCTTCCCAGGAAGAAAAGCACTTCCAGGACCCCCCTGGTTCCAACCCTGTCTGTGTCCGGGAAGCTGGGGCTGGACAGCGCCGGGGTCCTGGCTGGCACCAGTCTGTGAGCAGAGTGGACTTTTGCGCAAACTCAGTCACTTCTGCAGTGAAGTCTCTATAAAAAGCCTGAAAGGCCAGAGGTCCTGGCAGGTGTCACCCAGAGAACAGTAGAAGCTCCTCACCATTCCCCCTAAGCCTAGGTACATGTATCTTATCTCAACCCTTAGTGACATCCTTCGTAATAAAGTAGGAAACGTAAGTGTTTTCCTGAGTTCCGTGAATCATAAACCCCAGGAGGTGGTAGTGTGCACTGGGTACACAGTCTGAGGCTTGTGACTGGCATCTAAGTGGGATGAGGGGCGGTCTTGGGGGCTGAACTTCAACCTGTGCACATGACACGTGTCCAGGGGAAGTTTCAGAATCAGACTGAATTCTGGACCACCCAGCTGGTGTCACTGCAGAGGAATGCCAAAGTGACCTATGTCATGAGAGTATAGTAGGAGAACCTGAGCTGGAATCATCAGAGTAGAAAGCTAAAAGCAAGACACAGAAGGCAGAGCTAAAAAAGAATAGTGACAAGAATAGTAAAGAACCTGTTTCCCTGCTCAGGGAGTGGAAGTAAATTTACTGTCCGCTGAGAGTAGAAGTAAGGGCCAGCTGCTGAGGAGGCTTGGTGAGAGGCTGCCATGACAACCAACTCTGGGGCAGAATAGCAGGAAGGCTGTGTTCAGTGGGGTGCCACTCCCACAGGGAGCAATCCTGGGGCTCAGACCCCTTCCTTCCTCCCTTCTAAGCACATAGGAGAACCTCTTCCACATTCCCTTAGGCTTGCTGTGACCATTAGTCAGAATGTAGTCACGTGCCTCTCCTAGCTGCAAGGAAAGCAACAGAAGACGCACTGGCTGTGGCCCCACAAAGACCAATCAGGGTTTTTGACTCATATTTAACAGTGTCTTTCAGGGTGTCTGGAAAATTAGTGTAGCTTCCTATTTGAAGGTGAAGAGACTGGACAGAGAGGGATGGGAAATCAAAGTGGGAACACTCCTGATTTGATACTTCTACAGCTGACAGTTATTTTTCTTCTGTTTCTTTTTTTCTTTTTCTGTGCTGGGGATGGAGCCTGAGGCCTGGTACACTATAGGGAAGCACTCTACAACCCAGCTCCATGCTCATATTGCATTTGCTGTATGATCTGGACTTCACATTTCTTCTTTCTTTCCTTTTTTTTTGAGACAGAGTCTCACTTTGTAGTTCAGGCTGGCCCTGAACTCACTGTGTATCCCAAGTTAGTCTTAAACTCACAGCAATCCTTCTGCCTCTTCCTCCCACCTGTTGGTCCATCTCTTCTTTCTATAAAGAAATATTTCTGAATGCAGGAGTTAGGCAGTGTCTGCAGACTTTCTTGCCCCTTACTGCCCAGGACAACGGATTACCTGGCCTAAAGTGTCAACAGTGAAAGGTCGAGAAACCAAGCTTTGAATTCAAAGGATGGAAATTTCTTTTTTTTAAAGATGTGACACAAGACAAAATGTTTTATAGACATCTTCTAAATATCTAATGGAATAGAAAATGACCATCATGGGCCGGAGATTTAGCTCAGTGGTTCTGGAGCCTTCCTAGCAAAACAATATCCCTGGTTTGATCCCCGCAACCACATACAACAATACCAGGCGTGGTGACTCACATCCATCAGCAATCATTATCACATACCACAGTGCCAGGCATGGTGGCTCACACCTGTAATCCCAGCACTCAGGCGGCAGAGGCAGGAGGATTGCTGAGTTTGAGGATTGCCTGGGTTACGTAGTGAGCTCAGGGCCAGCCCGAACTACAAAGTGAGACCCTGTCTCAAAAAGAAAAAAATGACCATCAAAACATAGTTCTTGATGTTTCAGGACAGAGTCCACACGTCAAGTCAAACCTCCTCTCAGGAAGTCTGCGGAGCCTGTGGCGGGCAGTGACGGGCCCTCTCTTTGATTTCCAAGGAGACCCGGCCCAGCAAGGCGGAACCCTCATTTTGGGTCCAGGTAAGTCTCAAAACCAGACTGTTACAAGTCCCTAGCCAGGGACATAGCTCAGCGGCACTGTACCTGGCTGATAAGCGCAAGGTCCTGAGTTCAATCCCCAGTAACACAGAAAACAAAAACAAAACAAGCCAGATTATTACAAGTGCTAGGGCCGCCCATTCTCCTTGTAAAGTAGATAGCTGCGAAAGCAGGCCACATGACCTAACAGTAAGAGTGCCCCACTTTTGTAGGAGCATCTTTCTGTTGTCACAGACCGGGTAGCCGAGGGGAGGTGAGCATTTCCAACTAGGAGAAAGCATCAAGCGCTTTCTGTCAGAAGAAAACCCCCTGTGGTCATGATACTGAACAGAACCAGGCAGCTGGCACAGTGAGAAGTGAGTCAGTACCAGGGGCAGATGCTTTCAGTAAGAATCACCGTGGGCTTTGTACGTTGACCACCTTTATTTACTGCTCATTTGATGTTGCCCAAGATTCCTCTGACTCCATGCAGCTCAGTGTCGAGAGCCAGATCTCCGCCACTCTAAGTATTTGGTGGTGCCAAAAAAACCTAAGTCATTATATTGCAAGTTAATTTCTCTCAATGATTCTTCTTTAAAATGGTTCACATTATGGTCAGACATGGTAGTACATCCCTGTAATCCCAGCACTCTGGGAGGCTGAGGCAGGAGGATGGAGTTTCAAGGCCAGCCTGAATTACATAGCGTGTCCCTGTCTCAAAAAACAAATGCAGAAGAACTGAAGATGAATAAAATTGTCCATGTTACCTTTTCAAGTTTTTAAATTAGCGCTTACTTAATTATTTCCAGACTTTTTAAAGAAAGGCTTTAGAGGGAGGATTTTTTTTTTTTTTTGGGGACAGGGTCTCTCTTTGTAGTTCAGGCTGGCCCTGAGCTCACTATGGAGCCCAGGCAAACCTCGAACTCAGCAGTCCTCCTGTTTCTGCCCCCCAAGTGCTGGGATGACAGGTGTGAGCCACCCAGGCACTGTGGTATGTGGTATTGATTGCTGGTGGGCATGAGTCACCACGCCCAGCACTGTATGTGAACCCAGGACCTTATGCTTGAGAGGCAGGTGCTGGAACCACTGAGCTAAATCTCCGGCCCAAGAGGGAAGATTTTTACCGTTATCTCAGACTTTGGCTTTTGGCAGCTGGAACACTAAAGATATCATCTTCTTTTCCATCACTTTCATTAATTCATTCTAGTTAATTTAAAAAGAAGTCCTTCAGAGCTAGGGATATAGGCCAGTGGCAGAACTATGTCCCTGGATTCAGTCCCTGGCACTAAAATTAAATAAGCCCTGTTGTATGAGACTGCATCCCATTAATATGCCCAGAATGTCACTGAGCTAATTGGGAGGCGTGGTGCTCCGCACAGAACTTGGGTCCCCCCATGTGCCGGGCAAGCTCTCTGCCACTGAGCTGCACCCTTAGCCCCAGCTATTCTTTCAAGTGCTTAATTTCCATCGCTAGATCTGGGAAGGGTTACTTTTGAGCCCCTCATCTTGCATGTCTCTGAATCACGTGTCCACACCTTCAGCGGTGGGAGAATAAAAGGCATTCGGGGGCCGGAGGGTTAGCTCAGTGGTTCCGGCGCCTGCCTTGCAAGCGCAAGGACCTGAGTTCGATCCCCGGTTACCACATATAATGCTGGGCGTGGTGGCTCAAGCCTCTAATCCCAGCACTTGGGAGGCAGAGACAGGAGGATTGCTGAGTTTGCAGCGGCTTGCCTGGGCACCATAGTGAGCTCAGGGCCAGCCTGAACTGCAAAGCGAGACCCTGTCTCCAAAAAGCAAAAAAAAAAAAAAAAAAAGGCATTCGGCATGTGCCATCTGTGTGCCATACTGGGGACCTGCTTACTGAAGAGAACACCTCAGACCTGCCCTCTGGGGAGGACAGAGAAGCTTTTCCAAAGAAAGGAGCTTGCTGCAGTTAGCGCACAAATCTCTATCGTGCTTAACCAAGTGTTTCATTCTGCCTTGTGTGATAATAAGTGAATTTACAGTATTATATCTAAAATCACTGTATCTGGCAAGGAGTATGTACATGAAATGTACTACTTTATTGTTTAAGTTAAAATAACAAAGCTTGCCAGGCATGGTGACTCACACCTGTAATCCCAGCACTCAGGAGGCAGAGGCAGGAGGATTACTGTGAATTCAAGGCTTGCCTGGGCTGCCTAGTGAGCTCAAGGCCAGTTTGAACTGCAGAGCTGTCTCAAAAAAAAAAAAAGCAAACCCAGACTGTTAATTATGACTTATTTCAGCAGATAGAAGGATTGTAGACTTCTAACTATGTGACTGATTATCTTAATGCCTTAATTGGGAACTCTGGGGCACAGCATATTAAATCAGTGTTTGGGAGTGTATTTTGAAATGAATGATTTGTTCCATTATTATGTATATATTTTTTAAAACATACAATTTTCTGGCTTGATAATATTATTAATCCTGTCCTGTGGCTCTCTGACAGGCATTTTATTTAATGGTATTTAATAAAATATTTTTTAAATTGATCCTACTGGTACATTTATATATGTATTATGATCAAAATCAACATTGAGAATTTGTACCAGTACATGACACAACTTAATTTTCATTTCTTCCCATTCCCCTGCACCCCAAGCCCCCACCCCATATACATAAGCTTTGTTTCCTTTTTTGAATCATCAAATTTTTCTTTCCCTTCTTTAATTACCCCTACCCCCCTTTTCCCTTTGAATATTTTCTTCCTGTTTCTCAATACCTAGCATACATTTTAGAGCTCATTTACACAATAAAATCTTGATAGTAGGTTATAATTTAAGAACCTTTCCTCTTGGCTCTCATAAAACATTAAGTACCACTTGTATTTAATCATAGTCCTTGTCAGGTTATCCTGCCATAATTTAAAATTATGGCATTATAGAGAGAATATAATGTACCCCAGGTAATTAATTTTTCCCTTTTAGGCTAATTGAAAGGTGAAAACCTTCTTTGAGTCTAGTGAGCAATAAACCTGAATGATACTTAACATGCAGGCCTCAGCCTTTGATTCTTATTCTTTTCTAGGTAACAACATCCATTTTATGCACCGCGACAGGAATAGGTTGGATCATAAACCCATAAACTCTGTGTTACAGCTTGTCGGAGTTCCCCATGTGAACTTCACAAGTGGACCTTCAGTTATCCACGTGTGACTGAGTGTAGACTCCGTCCCTTGTAGTTAGGCCCCTGAGAATGTGACACTGAGAATTTGTACCAGCACATGACACAACCTAATTTTCATTTTTTCCCATTCCCCTGTGCCCCAAGCCCCCACCCCATATACATAAGGGCAGGGCATGTGCAGGGTGTGACTTGCTGGTTTTCCCTACCTTGGAGTGGTCTGAAAACATAAAGGGGTCTAGTGCTAGCTGAACTGCAAGTTTAAAGGCACTGTAATAAAACCTGGGATATATATTTAAAATGTTAGCACTTCTACAGTTTTATGCAAAATAACTAAATATAAATACACAAAAGAGCCAGGCATGGTGGCACAGGCCTGTAATCCCAGTACTGGAGAGGCAGAGGCAGGAAGATCACCGCAATTAAGGCCAGCATGGACTACATAGTGAGTTTAGGGCCAGCCTGAACTACAAAGTGAGAATTGCCTTAAAAAAAATTTATATGGGGCCGGAGGGTTAGCTCAGTGGTTCCAGCACCTGCCTCGCAAGCGCAAGGACCTGAGTTCGATCCCCGGTAACCACATATAATGTTGGGCATGGAGACACGCCCACCAACAATCAACACCACATACCACAATGCCGGACGTGGTGGCTCACGCCTGTCATCCCAGCACTCGGGAGGCAGAGACAGGAGGATTGCTGAGTTCGCGGCAGCTTGCCTGGGCACCATAGTGAGCTCAAGGCCAGCCTGAACTACAAAGCGAGATCCTGTCTCAAAAAAAAAAAAAATTATATGTACACACACATACCCACAGAAAATGTTAGTCATTGAATTATGAATAGCATTAATAAAGGTCTTTTGACAATTAACATATGTAAACAGAAACTAGGTGTGGTAGTGCCTGCCTGGAGTCCCATCTACTTGGGAGGCTGATTTGGGAAAATCTCATGAGCCCAGGAGTTTGAAGCCAGCCCAGGCAACAGAGTGAGATCCCATTGCAGAAATATGTAAGTAAATAAAATAAATAAGAAATATATAAAGGGAATGCAAAAAACTGAACACTACTTCAATAAAAAGCTTACATTCTATAATCAATATAGCCATCTTTATGCCATGTATATATTTCTTTTCTGTTGCTAGGGGAAAAAAAATGAAATAAACTGCAGAATATTCCCAGCAGGTTTGTATGTCTATATGATAAGATTATAGTTTTCTTTGTTTGCCAAACTCGTTTATATTTCCTGTTGTTCTCTAATGAGTGTGACTGATGATTTTTGACCAGGAAGGTCTTAAATATTCTAGCTCAAGCACCTGCCCATATAAAAGCTCCACAGAAGTTCAGACTATGTGGAGCTGCATGTTTCCACCCTAACACACCAGTGAGTAAAGCACCTGCTCACTGCATGCCCACCACACCTTCCCTGAGGAGTCTTCAGTGGGGGAAGGGAAGCAAGAGAAGTCTTTGCTTTAGGTTTTGTCTTTAATGGCGTGTTGGGGATTAAACGTAAGGCCTCAGACATACTGTACAAGCACTCTACTACTGAGATTCTCTCCTCCCATCTCCTACTTTAGATTTTTTAAATGTGCCCAGCATGGTGGTACATGCATATAATCCCAGCACTGTGGGCAGTTTAGGTGAGAGGATAATAAGTTTGAGCGTCAACCACTTAGTAAGACCCTGTCTCGAAAGAAATAAATGGAGGTCATGTAGTTCAGTGTAAAGGCCCTGAGTTCAGTTGCTAACACCACAAAAACAAATATTTCAAGTCTAGCCAGGTCTGGGGTCATCCCCAGCACTGCATATTAAAAAGGAAAAAACTAGGACTGGGGATTGTAGCAGAGCTCAATCCAAGGTCCTAGATTCAATTCCTGGTACCAGAAAAGGGGGGGGGGTGGCCAGAAAAACTACAACCAGTGTGCTTTTAGAAAGGAAATTTCAAGAACTGTTTCAACTTTTAAGACTTTGGAACTTAAATGTACACTATTCCTAGACAACTTGTTTCTCACCTGAGGATTGCTTTTATTTAAATGCCTGTTGCTATCTTTTATTTTCTACAGTTTTAATGTATTTGTTGGAAAGTATCAAAAATTCTGATGAAAAGTACAGCAAAAATCAGAATTGGTAATTAGCAAATATGACACTGCTTTGAACATGACACTTTTTAATAAAGCATATGAAGTCACGAAACATATACATCTTTGATATATCCAGTATTTTAATGTATTTTCATACTTATACACATGAATAAACTTGCTTATAAAACTTAAAGACTGATGACTGAGGTCCTTTTCTACAAAAATTTATGTATATGTAGATCTTCACTATTTTTCTAAGATAATTCTCTTTATTGTTTTTTTTTTTTTTTTGAGACAGTCTAGTCCTATAATTCAAGCTGTCAGACAGTGGTCCTCCTCAGCCTCCCTAGTGCTAGAATTACAGGTGCCCTCCACCATACCCAGTTTAAAATATTCTTTATGTGACTTTAGGGAGGTACAGTTACATAAGTACACTGCAGTGCTAACTTGCCTACCAAAAAATGTGTTTAATGTAAAAAATTACCAGTCAGGTGTGGTTGCATGTGCCTGTGTTCTCAGCTACTGGAGAGGCTGAGACAGAAGGATCACCCAGTCCAGGAGTTACCCACCAGTCTGTATATGGCAGATAAAAGAGTAATTAATCATCTGACCCAGGCATGTGGCAAACGTGCAATCTCAGTACTTGAGAGACAAAGGCAGGAAGATTGACGCAAGTTTGAGGCCAGCCTGAACTATACAGTGAGACCCTATCTCAAAAACCAAACAAGGTAAAATAGATTCTGAACAACTGTTGTTGTGGGTATACATTTGTAAGGATTTGCTGTTGGTTTTTTGTTGTTGTTGTTTTTTGAGACAGGGTTTCGCTTTATAGTTTAGGCTGGCTCTGAGCTCACTGTGTAGCCTAGGCAAGCTTCGAACTCAGCAATCCTCCTGTCTCTGCCTCCCTAGTGCTGGGATTACAGGCATGAGCCACCACGCCTGGCACTGTAGTATGTGGTACTGATTGTTGGTGGGTGTGAGTCTCCACGCCCAGCATTGTATATGGTTACCAGGGATCAAACTCAGGACCTTGCGCTTGCGGGGCAGGTGCTGGAACCACTGAACTAACCCACCAGCCCAGTTTGCTTTTGTTTTTAATGCGTCATGTGTTAATGAAGTAATAAAAACAACACCAAGGGGCTAGGGATTTAGTTCCATGGTTCCATCATGTTCTTTGCAACCACAAGGTCCCGAGTTCGATCACCAGTAACCACATACTACAGTGCCGGGCATAGTGGCTCATGCCTGTAATCCCAGCACTCGGGAGGCAGAGGCAGGAAGATTGCTGAGTTCGAGGCTTGCCTGGGCTCCATAATGAGCTCAGGGCCAGCCTGAACTATAAAGCGAGACCCTGTCTCAAAAAAAAAAAAATCCTCTAATGTTTTTTGGCACTAACTTTGCCAGGCACTATCCAAGTGTTCTACCTGCATTGATTATAGGAAGCTGTCATCATCATGATCGTAACCTTGCTTCACAGAAGCGGCAGCTTTTCTTGAGCTGACCTTAGGAAACAATGAGGCAGTTCCACCAGGATCTGAAACAAGCAGGTGCCAGGCTGCAGTCCATGTTCAAAGCCCACTGCCCTAAGGAACAGGAAGAAATTGATCCTAGGAACAGGATACTGTTTCCTGGCCAACTGAAACACCTCGTTGAATGTTAAAACCAAGCTGCTGCTGGCCACAGTGATCCATACCTGTGATCCCAGACAGTGGGAGACTGAGGCAGGAGGATCGCAAGTTCAAATCCCATGTGGGCACTTAGATCCTGTCTCAAAAAGAACAGGGCAGCTGGGCGTGGTGGCTCACGCCTGTAATCCCAGCACTCGGGAGGCAGAGACGGGAGGATTGCTGAGTTCGAGGCTTGCCTGGGCTACATAGTGAGCTCAGGGCCAGCCTGAACTACAAAGCGAGACCCTGTCTCAAAAAAAAAAAAAAAAAAAAGAACAGGGCATGTAGCTTAATGGTAGCACACCCCTAGGGAATTTACTGTTCCCTGTTGCTCCTTCTGAAAGTGGCTCACCAATTAAAGGTTACTGGGTTCTGAGTTCTGGACTGAGCTCACTTCTGGACTCCAGGTTCTTCTCCCGAACAAAGAATTGAATAAAACGAATAAAAAATTGTAGCAAAGTTTATTTGAAAAACTGAAAGTGAAGAGTAAGAGAAATTGGCAACGCAGAGCAAGCCTGGGCCAAGTCAGGAAAAAGCAAGGTGCTACTCACCCTGGTCCAGCCACATCTTCATTGGGAATAGGAAAGTACCCTCCCCTGGTAAGGGGCCTAGGCAGCGGGCCCAGGGTGAGGAGTGACCTCTGTTCCCTTTCTGTTACTTGTATTTGTTGCACTTGGATAAGTTGTTTCTTTGCTCTAGGAGAAGTTGGGTTAGCAGGGCTGGTTCCCGGGACTTTGCATGGAGCTAAACTCCCATTCGGTGCCAGCAGCGCCTCTCCCAAGTGTGACACTGTGTCCTAGCACCCTCGCAGCTTTTGTTTGCCGAGGTGGGGTTAGCATGCCAGCAGCTTCTGCAGGCCTCAGCCCTAGGCCTACCCCTGTGTCCCGTGTCCCTTAGAAGAGACACTTGGACATCTCGGGTTCTTCCTAACACTGATTCTTTCCTATGTAAGCATTTCTGTTGTTGTCTTTCCTGTGCACTTTAGCCTATTAATAAAAGCCTGTTAGTAAAAACAATGGCTAAGAAAAGGAAAAGCAAGATGAAAGTATACCCTGAAGGAAAAAGGGTGGGCTGTGGTGAGGAGAGCCATGACAGTTAGCTCTTCTTCACAGCTGTGTCTTTTTATTCTGTCCAGATCGCAAGGAAACCCCTGGGACTCCATACTAGTTCTGAGAGGTGGTACTAGGATCCCACCTCTCAAACTCAGGTCAGGTCTAGGCCATGCTATTGAAAAATCAGGATCTCATAATGAGCAGGTCACACCCACCTTCCCAGATAGTTTTGTTTTTTTTTTTTGAGACAGGGTCTCGCTTTTGTAGTTCAGGCTGGCTCTGAGCTCACTATGTAGCCCAGGCAAGCCTTGAACTCAGCAATCTGCCTGTCTCTGCCTCTCAAGTGCTGGGATTACAGGCGTGAGCCACCACACCCAGCACTATGGTATGTGGTATTGATGTCTGGTGGGCATGAGTCTCCATGCCCAGCATTGTATGTGGTTACCAGGGATCGAACTCAGGATCTTGCGCTTGCGAGGCAGGCGCCAGAACCACTGAGCTATCCCTCTGGCCCCTTCCCAGATAGTTTTGCCGCACCTTAATCTCCTGTTTTAGTACTACACACACAAGAAAGAACCAAACATGAAATGCAAAATAAATTCTATCTCAGATCCAAGACTTTAAGGGCCATAGCGACATACACAGTCATATCTATCCATAGGCCCAGGAGCCCAGTGAGGAAGATCATGCTGGGCGTGGTGGCTCACGCCTATAATCCCAGCACTTGGGAGGCAGAGGCAGGAAGATTGCTGAGTTCCAGGCTTGTGGGGGTGGCTACACAGTGATCTCAGGGCCAGTCTGAACTACAAAGCAAGTTTTTCTCAAAAAAAGAAAAAGACTAAGATGGAGAGGAAAGGGGTACATTGTGACAAAATGGATGATATTCTATGCTGGATAAATGGAACTCTGAAGTATCCAGGGATTTTGGTGTTAAGCACTGGCAAGAACTCTCTTTAGAAACTTCAACAAGGTCAAATACATACCGGGCACTGTGCACCTCTCCAGTATCAAAATGAGCATTTAAACACCTTGATTTTAGCTCAGTACACTTCCCACCGGGCATCTGTGGTATCCGGGGTAGTGTGCCAGGGCTGCAGGTGAGATCAACAGGCAGACTTGACACTTGAAAACCTAAGCTTTGCCAAAAAAATAATTCACTTCCAGGGCCCACCTAGAGAAGAGTTTACCTTCCAGAGGGTGGACTAGGTGTCCTGAATGAAAAAATGAGGTACCAATCACGCAGAAGAAATTTTGAAGCAATATAAAGAAGAATTTCCTGGGCCAGAGATTTAGCTCAGTGGTTCCAGCGCCTGCCTTATAAGCGCAAGGTCCTGAGTTTGATCAGGAAATCACATAAAATGCTGGGCATGGTGATCACGCCCACCAGCAATCAATACCACACACCACAGTGTCAGGCTGGTGGCTCACGCCTGTAATCCCAGCACTTGGGAGGCAGAGACAGGCGGATTGCTGAGTTCGAGGCTTGCCTGGGCTACATAGTGAGCTCAGGGCCAGCCTGAACTACAAAGCGAGGCCCTGTCTCAAAAAAAAAGAAGAATTTCCTTACTTTGATGAAAACTGTCTGGTAGACACCTACACAGATACTAGACTTGGGGGAAAATAAATTTTCCTTTCAAAACAAGGATTTTGTCTCAGGGCATGCTGGCACAGCCTGGTAATCTCAGCATTTGGGACAGCCGAGATAGGACAACTGCAAATTTTGAGCTCAGCCTAGGCAATTCTTCAGTGAAGCACTATCTCAAAATAAAAAGTGCTAAGAATGTAGCTCAGTGAAAGGCCTATGTTCAGTTTTTTAAATAAATTACACTAGAGTTCTAGCCAATCTAAAATGTTATAGTACAGAACTAAAATTCATTTAACACATGGTTGCCTACATAGAAAGCCAAAAATAATCTAGATACAAATCCTTACAATTAACAAGTTTGCTGAGTATAGGAGCATTCAACAACCAATTGTGTTTCTATATAAAATAAACTGGAAATCTTATTTATTTAGTTTTTTGAGACAGGATCTTTCTGTGTAGTTCAGGCTGGCTTGAACTCGTTATGTAATCAAGGCTGATCTCAAACTCTCAGTGATTTTCTGTCAGCCTCCCAAATGCTGGGATTGCAGGCATGGGACAACAATGCTTGGCTGGAAACCTAATTTAAAAGTAATGTATAAACGCATTAAAATGTATTAAAGCTATGCAAGAGTAAATACAAGACAAAACATTCTATATCTTCATAAAACATTTTGCTTAAAGAGATCTTGAAGCCTGAATAAAACCAGATATAATATATACATGAAAAAGAATTATTTTTGTTTATTTTGGGTTTTTGTTTTTATTTTGAGACAGGGTCTCACTTTGTAATTCATGCTGGCCCTGAACTCACTATGTAGCCCAGGCAAGCCTCAAATTCAGCAGTCCTCCTGCCTCTGCCTCCTGAGTGCTGAGATTACAGACAGGAGCCACCACACCTGGCAGAAAAAGAATTCTTATTACACTAAAAGTTAGTTCCTAAATTTTCCTACAGACTCCTACCAAAACCCCCTTATAGTTTTTTATGGAATTTGACATACCAGTTATAAGTTTATATAGAAAAGAGTCAAGAAAACCAAGATATTCATGAAGAAGAAGATATAAAAAGACGGCATAAAGGGGCTGGCCTCCATCCAGTTGGAACCTAGACCTGCCACTTTTCCTCCCTAACTGCAGGAGGGGGAGGGGACATGAAACAAAGATGGAATGACAAAGAGATGGGGTCAGTGTAACCTGCAGGTAGCCAGGGAGGGGCTTTGCCTCTTCGTAGGTAGGGGAGCCCTGCCTTTATTCACTCCAACACAGGCACTAGCACCTACTTTCCAGTATCCATTAGTACACACTCTGCTATAACTTAACCTCTGCGGAGCTGCAATATGCAGTCACCCCTGAGTGCAGCCTTTCCCCTTTGGGCTTACAGAGGGAGCCGGTTAGACCTCAGTTCTCCTTTAGTCTCCAACAGGGTGGCCCAGCAGTAGGTAGAGTTGCACTTGGATGCACAAGGCTTTAGGTTCACCATTCCCCCAATACACACACACACGCATACACAGAAATACACACATGTTCCATAGCAATTAAGATAGTGTGGGGTTAGTAGGATATATATAGGGAGAAAGCAGAATAGACTAAGAAACCCTGAAACAGATGTGTGTAGATGATAGATAGATAGATAGATAGATAGATAGATAGATAGATAGATAGATAGATAGATAGATAGATGATAGTGTTTGATATGTAGCCAAATCTAACCTGCAGGGAAGTGGACTATGAGATGAATGGTGCTAGGAGACTTAATGAACCATAAGGAAAAATAAAGATATTACCTCAGTATTTCTAATACACTACTCCTTAAATAACTGCATCTAAATCTAACCTTCTTTGATAAAAATTCCTATCTTGCACCAAACACATCAACTCCAGAAGAATTAGAACCAAAAACATGAAAAATGAAATAGGGTAAATGAGTGGAATCTCAGCACTGAAGGGCTGGAGAATGAGGATCACAATTTATTGAGACACTCTCTCAAAATACAAAAATAAAAAGGGGTGGAGCTATACCCCAGCGGTGGAGTGGTCTGGAATTGATCCCCAGTACAGGTTATTTAAAAAAAAAATCCTCTTGGAGAAATTGGAATAAGAAGATAAGTTTTAGTTCTTTGGAATTTTGGTTTTTGGTACCAGGGATCAAACTCAGGACCTTGTGCTTGCCAAACAGGTGTGTGCTGGTGAACTATATCCTTGGCCCAGGCTTTTGTTTGTTTTTGCTTGTGATTTGAGGCAGGGTCTTGCTATGTAGTTCAAGCTAAGCTTTTTTTTTTTCTTTGAGACAGGGGCTCGCTTTGTAGTTCAGGCTAGGCCTGCACTCACTATGTAGCCCAGGCAAGCCTCGAACTCACAGCAATCTTCCTGCCTCTGCCTCCTGACTGGGATTACAGGCATGAGCCCCATGCTCAGCGATGTGGTGTGTGGTATCAGGGATCGTACTCAGGATCTTGCCACTTGCGAGGCAGACACCAGAACCACTGAGCTAAATCCCTGACCCTCAAGCTAAGCTTTAAGTCATTGTGTGCCCCAGGCTGCCCATGAACTCACAAGTAATCCCTCTTCCTCAGCCTCCTGAGTGCTGGGATTATAGGGGTCCTCTACCATACCCAGCTTAGAAACATAAATTGTTTTGTTCAGTACTGGGAATTGAATTCAGGATCTTGTGCTTGCTGGGCAGGTAGGATGCCACTGAAGTAGCAAGAGAATCTTTTTTTTTTTTTGAGACAGGGTCTCGCTTTGTAATTCAGGCTGGCCCTGAGCTCACTATGAAGCCCAGGCAAGCCTTGAACTCAGCAATCCTCCTGTCTCTGCCTCCCAAGTACTGAGATGATAGGCATGAGCCACCACATCTGGCACTGTGGTATGTGGTATTGATTGCTGGTGCGCATGAGTCACCATGCCCAGCATTGTATGTGGTTACTGGGGATCGAACTCAGGACCTTGCGCTTGTGAGGCAGGTGCCGGAACCACTGAGCCGCAGGTGCCGGAACCACTGAGCCAAATCTCTGGCCCCCTTTTTTTTAGTTTTTTAAGACAGGGTCTCGCTTTGTAGTCCAGGCTGTCCCTGAGCTCACTATGTAGGCCAGGACAGCCTCAAACTCATAGCAATTCTCCTGCCTCTACCTCCTAAGTGCTAGAATTACAAGCGTGAGTCACCACACCCAGTACTGTTATATGTGGTTACCAGAAATAGAACTCAGGACCTTGTGCTTGCCAGGCAAATGCTGGAACCACTGAGCCAAATTTGTGATCCCCAATAAGATTTTTTTTTTTTTTGAGACAGGTTCTCGCTTTGTAGTTCAGGCTGGCTCTGAGCTCACTATGTAGTCCAGGCAAGCCTCAAACTCAGCAATCCTCCTGTCTCTGCCTCCCGAGTGCTGGGATTACAGGCATGAGCCACCACCCCCGGCACTGTGGTATGTGGTATTGATTACTGGTGGGCGTGAGTCTCCACACCCAGCATTGTATGTGGTTACTGGGGATCGAACTCAGGACCTTGCGATTGCAAGGCAGGGGCCGGAACCACTGAGCTAATCCTCTGGACCCCCAATAAGATTTTTAAAGCACAAAAATGACCAAGCATATGCCTATGGTGACATATGCCTATAATGTTAGTTATTTCAGAGGCTGAGGCAGGAAAATCCCAAGTTTGAGGCCAATTTGGACAGTATTTTAAGACCCGGACTCAAAAGTAAAAAAGGCTTGGGGTCATAGCTCATTGTGAAATACCTGAGTTCAACCCTTAGTACAAAAAAAAAGAGAATTGCGCAGAGTTCAAAACCAGCTGGGTTATATAGTGAATTCAGGGCCAGCCTGAACTACAAAGCAAGACCTTATTTCAAAAAACTAAAAATGGAAAAGAAAAAAGAATACATCAGAACCTCTGCAAATCAATTGTTTTAAAACGAGACAAGGAAAAGACAAAATGAACAAAAGAGATATGGCTCTGGACAGTTAAGAGGGACAGGGCCCAAAATGCCCTCACCCCATAGCAACTGTAAGAATGGGGTTCCCAGAACCACCTGAACTGGATCATTTAATAGAAGAACCACAGAATTTACTGAGAGCGATTACAATTGCAGGTACAGTTTGCTATAGGAGAAGAATTAAAATAAACAGGCTCTTTAAATCTTTAAAATATTAAAAATGAGCCAAGGGTAGAATCTAGAAATGGCCACATGCCACGGCTCCCCTTGTCCTTGCCCTGGGGTCAGAGTAGCACTATATTCCCAGCCATGAAGTGTCATGACATGGGTCACACACACCTAAGGCTAAAGACTAAAACCTGAAACTCAGCACCACCTGACAGGACATCCCAGAAGAGAATTCTAACCCTGTCTGGTTCAAACACAGGCACACTAAAAATAGCCTGTAAAATTACCTTCAGACTTAGTATGTCACATGCCCAAGAAACACAAATAAATTTAATGTTTGGACTTGAGTCCTAACCCCAAGACTTCTCATCTGCAGGCAGATACTAAAAAGTCTGAAGAAAAAAAAAAACCCTGTAATTCCAAAATCCTTCTGATTCTATGAATTTTGGACAAAGTATCTTCATGGGGTATTGCCAACTATGTCCAGGCACTCAAATGTTGGGGTCTCCTCCACTCCTGGGGGCTCCATGGCCTACACCAGCGTGGCTGACGTGCCTCGAGGAAGGTCCAAGATACCAAGGGACAAAGTACCCACTGTTTAGTACATGAATAGTCACATGGCTGGTCTGGCTAGCACTGAACCCCCACTCCAAAGCCAGAAGTTCCAGTGTCTCAGAGAATGATTAGTTGAAAGGTTGAGGACAAAGAACAGACCTCTTTTGGGGTAAGGTTAGGTTAAATCATTTATTAGACAACTCCCAGTTCACAGGAAAATAAAACAAAACAGAAAACCTTTCATACAGTTGGGGAAAAGAATAACTTCAATAACTAAATAAAATCACAATGAGACGCTATTTTATATCCATGAATTTGGTCAAAACAAAAAAAGTGTGACAAAAATGCAAAGACGGTGGAGAGCCCTGGGGACCCCAAGTCTTGTGATACTTGGTCAAACTCAGGACATACACAGCCTGAGTGCTGCTCATAGGTAAGCCAGCCATGTAGCTCAGAGTTCAGAGCATTTGCATGGCATCTGAGACCCTCAGTTCAATCCCCAACACCGCAAAATAAATGAAACACAAACCAGATGAAATGCATAAGACTGTGAACAGCAACACTTTATCATGATTATAAATTGTGGACATGCTAAATTTCCACCACTAGGAAAACGGGTTAGCAAATTGGGATGCATGTCCGCCATTACATGGTATACGCACCAGGGAAAGCAAACCAAAGAGGCTGAACCTCACAAACACGATCCCAGCAAGAACAGCAATTGTTTAAAAAAAAAAAAAAATTGCCGCGTTTGGTGACTCAAGCCTGTAATCCCAGCACTCGGGAGGCAGAGACAGGAGGATTGCTGAGTTTGAGGCTTGCCTGGGCTACATAGTGAGCTCAGAGCCAGCCTGAACTACAAAGTGAGACCTTGTCTCAAAAAAAAAAAAAAAGTGTGACAACTGAATTAGTATCAGGGGCTGTATGACCCCTGACCACTTGACTGAGGGTACAGTGAGGATAAAATTAATACAAGACAGCAGGTCAGGGATACAGTTCAGTGGCACCACTCCTGCGGGGCAAGCACAAGGTCCTGATTCCTAATACCAGGAAAAAAATAAAAAAGAATACAAAGTAAAGGGTTACTGCATAATGGAATCCAAAATGGTCAGAGCTCTTAACAGGCTAAGACTATGAGGCTCTGAACTTGCCAGTATTTATTGATTATACAACACTACAAGGGGCACAAAGGCAGATGCAGGGAACAGCAAGCTAAGGCACTGACAAGAGCTGGGCTTATGAAGGGAGAAATGATGCTTTTTTTTTTTAAAACAGGGTCTCACATTTGTAGTTCATGCTAGCCCTAAGTTCACTATGTAGCCCAGATAAGCCTAGAACTCACAGCAATCCTCCTGCCTCTGCCTTCTGAGTGCTGAGATTATAGGTGTGAGCCACCACGCCTGGCACTGTGGTATGTGGTACCAGAGATCAAATTTAGGACCTTGCACTTATGAGGCAGACGCCTGAACCACTGAACTAAGTCCCCAGCCAGAAATGATGCATTTTTGTGAAAGACAAGTCACAATTAACAAGTGAGTTGTAGTGTCATTAGCTAATATTTCTTCTGGGGAAATGACTAATATTTCTTCTGGGGAAATGGTATAAGAGTCAGAAAATCTTCAGCTGCAGTGTTATCTTGCTATGAGAGGTGCCAGTGTCACTGACCACTGAGATCTCAACTGTGTCACTGGCATAGGGAGCTCTTTCACATCCCAGAGAAAAGCCCATCTAATCAAGTCACATAGGCCTAGGACAGACTATTTAATCAATAACTAATTCATAAGCCAATTCAATAATATTTTATAGCTTGCTCAGAACAGTTTCAAACTGATTGTCTTTGTGTGGTTCTGGGTGTGTGTAATGTAAAGGCCCACCCTGGTTGTGGGTGGCCCCTTCAAATAGGCTTGTAGCATGGATGGATAAAAGGAAAAAGAAGGTTTGCTGCTTGCTGCTTCCTGCCTGCTCTGCCATAAACTGTTTCTCCTCTGTGATGCCCCTCTGCCATACCACCCTGCCTCAGAGGCAGCCAACTGTGGACTGAAACTTCTAATATGTGAGTCAAAATAAACTTTTCCTTCTTTCATTTGTGAGAGGTGGGTATTTTGTCCAGCAATAACACAATAATTAAGAAAAGGAGTCATCCTCACATCTTTTATTCTTTTTTTTTTTTTTTTTGAGACAGGGTCTCGCTTTGTAGTTCCGTCTGGCTCTGAGCTCACTATGTAGCCCAGGCAAGCCTCGAACTCAGCAATCCTCCTGTCTCTGCCTCCCGAGTGCTGGGATTACAAGCGTGAGCCACCACACCCGGCACTGTGGTATGTGGTATTGATTGCTGGTGGGCATGAGTCTCCATGCCCAGCATTGTATATGGTTACTGGGGATCAAACTCAGGACCTTGCGCTTGCGAGGCAGGTGCCGGAACCACTGAACTAACCCTCCGGCCCCACGTCTTTTACTCTTAAATGGTGTAGTTTGTTTGTTTATTTGTTTTAAGACAGGGTCTCTCTTTGTAGTTCAGGTTGGCCCTCAGCTCACTATGTAACCCAGGCAAGCCTCGAACTCAGCAATCATCCTGTCTCTGCCTCCCAAGTGCTGGGATTACAGGCGTGAACCACCACGCCCAGCACTGTGGTATGTGGTACTGATGGCTGGTGGGTGTGAGTCTCCACACCCAGCATTGTATGTGGTTACCGGAATTGAACTCAGGACCTTGCGCTTGCAAGGCAGGCACCAGAACCACTGAGCTAAATCTCCAGCCCTACAGTACTTTTGAAAATTAAGTATGTGTGTCGGAGATTTAGCTTGGTGGTTCTGGTGTCTGCCTCACAAGCACAAGGTCCTGAGTTCCATCCCTGGTACCACATACCACAATGCCAGGCGTGGTGACTCACACCTGTAATCCCAGCACTCAAGAGGAAGAGGCAGGAGGATTGCTGTGAGTTGGAAGCTACCCTAGGCTACATAGTGAGCTCAGGGTTGGCCTGAACTACAAAGCAAGACCTGGTCTCAAAAAAAAAGAAAATTAACTATGTGTGTCATGTGTATATGTACATATATGTGTTTGTGTCTCTGCCTAGATGTCTCTATACCCTATCTCATACACCTGTACTGTAGCATGTTTTAGAGTCAGATTAAGTGGCTTGGGTCTTAGCTGATTAGAACCTACAGTTTTACCAGGCTCTACTTCCCTTCCCTTCTGTAAGATGATACAGTGATATCCTTCCAGAGCTCTGTTTTTCCAGCAACTTGGGGGTGAAGGGATCTGATAATCAGGGGAAAGGGGGTTTTGGTATTTATTATGTAATAGGTACATGAGTGATTTAAAGAGCAGATATAGCAGAATATCTGCCTTTAGTCATTTAGAATATACTTGGAAAGGATTGGAGGAAAATTGAAGTAACTAACAAAGGAAGAAATTAAATGATAACCCTTCGGGCTGTGTTCTGTTCTGTGAGTCCCAGAGAACAGTGTGTTCCTGACTTACAAATGAGTTTCATTCTAGGAGAGCTGTTCAGAAGTGAGATTTGTTGTAAGCTGACAAAGTCAGTTTTACATAGTTCACCTGTGAAAGTTTGCAACTTGAATATTCATAAGTTGGGGGGTTACTGTAGCTTGAGGAAAGTCACAGAAGGTCAAGGTCAATTAAAGGTTCACATAAGGAAGAGGTTTACACATGAAGTTTTAATAGCAGCTCACAGAGCTCCCAAGTACAATTAACCTTGTTCATCAAGAGGAGATATTTGATCAGAGCTCTGTGGAAATAAAACTTGTTGTTTTTTGTTTTATTTTGTTTTGTTTTGTGTCTCGCTTTGTAGTTCAGGCTGGCCCTGAGTTCACTATGTAGCCTAGGCAAACCTAGAACTCAGCAATTCTCCTACCTCTGCCTCCTGAGTGCTAGGATTACAGGCGTGAGCCTCCATGCCCAGCAGTGTGGTATGTGGTACTGATTTCTGGTGGCCATGAGTCACTATGCCCGGTATTCTTGTATGTGGGTACCAGAATAGAACCAGGGATCTTCTGCTTGCTAAGCAGGCACTGGAACCACTGAGCTAAATCTCTGGCCCAATAAAACTTGTTTTTAGAAAATTATTTTAAATACATGTCAATCTTCTTATAATGCCAGTTTTAAAAATAGTTAAGCAGTCAGAATGTTTTTAAGGTTTCTTTAGAAATCACTGCAAGCCTACTGTTATGTAATTTTACTCCCAGAACAGCCTGTATCACTGACACTTTCAGGCTTTAACTTATAGGGACTTAAAATACCATATGTGAGTATATTTACTGCCTTGATGCCAAGTTTCATTTCTAGTCAACACGCATCATGACTCGTACACCAACATTCATCAATTTTGGATCACCCACTAGGTTTTCCACCACAAGGTTCTAGACTGAAATTTGATATTTTTTCTCTATCTTACTGGGAAGTATGAGAGACTCCTGTGAATTAATTTTGTTTGCCACCCAAGAAGAAAACTAAGCAAAACCAAGTGCTTTCAAAAATGTATTAAGAGGGCTGGAGATTTAGCTCAGTGGTTTTGGTGCCTGCCTAGCAAGCCCAAGGTCCTTGGTTCAATCCCTGGTAACTATATACAATACCAGGTGTGGTGACTCAGGCCCACTAGCAGTCAGTACCACATACCATCTGCAGTGGCTCAAGCCTGTAATCCCAGCACTCAGGAGGTAGAGGCAGGAGGATTGCTCTGAGTTCGAGGCTTGCCTGGGCTATATAGTGAACTAAGGGCTAAACTGAACTACAAAGCAAAACCCTGTCTCAAAAAAACAAACAAAAATGTGTTAAGAGCCAGGTGTGGTAGCACCTATTATCTCAGCATGAGGGAGGTTGAGGCACGCGGAATCACTGCAAGTTTGAAGCCAGCTTGGGATACATAGTGAGTTCAAGGTCAACCCAAACTACACAGTGAGACTCAAGAAAAGCTAGAGATATAGTTTGTGCATATGTTACCGAGCTACATGTGGATATATAAAAAAATCACAAATGTCACATGGGTGATTCAGGGCTATCCACGGGATGATTCTTTATCTTATTGTATACTGCTTCGTATTCTCTGAGTTTTGAACTGTGTGGGGATGTTACCTATTGCTGGGGACCAGCTTGAAACCACACCAAGCAAGCTATGAAATACTGTATTAGCTTATGAACTAGCAATTGATTAACTTTACGAGTCTCTCCAAGGCAAGGCAAGGAACCGGAGCTCCCTATGCCAAAGGTCCCAGTTGAGATCTCTGTGATACTGTGGCACCTCTGAAAGCAAGATGGCATGGCAGCTGGGGATTTATGACTCCTGTGCAGCCCCTCTGCTGATAAAATGTTAGCTAAAGGTAAGTAACATGGGTGGGTCATTAATGACAGCCTGTCCCCTACAGGAATGCATCACTCCTCCCTTTCCACAAGCCAGGCTCTCATCTGCCTTTCCATCCCCTGCTATGTGGTGTAATCAGTAAATACTGAAAAGCCCAGAATTCATGGTTTTAACTAAGAAGAGCTACAATGAAGTTCCAGCCCTCCATTTATGTAAACCTTTCTCTCAAACCTAAATTGTCCGGGGTACAAACTTCTCTATATTATTTGCTACTGTTTATAGAAAACACAACCAAAATCCAGTGCCACAAAGAACTACCTTGTGGCTTTGTAATTCCAGTTCTCAGATTATCTAGAAGGGTAGTTCTCTCTGTTTCCCGGAAGATGCATGCTCAATCACACATGTGTTTTGGGGAACTATTAAAGCAATGAGGGCCAGGGCTAGAGCTCAGTTGTAAAAAGCTGACCTCGTATGTGCAAGGTCTTGAGCTCATTCTCAGCACTGTAAGAAACAAAACTGTAACACACATCATTTTTGTGCCAGCAGAAAGGAAGGAATGAGGGGCTGCCCAGGCCATGGTCAGGGCAGGCACCTGAGGAAGGGATAAGAACTCTCGTAGACTAAAGCGTGAGTAGTTGTGGAAAGCAGTGGGAATCAGCCACACAGGAGAGGAGTCTCCATGTATCAGGGAAGAGGCCAGGCCGATGAGAGCTAGCATGTGTAGCAGCGTGGCACTTTTGGGGACTCAGACTCCAAGGATGTGTGGCAGAAGCACACAGGACATGTGAAGGAAGGGCAGGAGGAGGTGCTGACGATGAGGCCTGTTCCAGATCACAGAGGCCTAGGACAACTGTCCAAACACCATTATTGGCTCCTGAAACCCAGGCATGCCTGAGAAATGGCTGGTTGCCGGACCATGGCAAGAAAAAGACAAGGTAGGCCAGCTCTGGGGTGCTGAGAGTCTGAGGCGGAGGGATCCCAGTTTGAGCCTAGGCTGGGCAATTTCACTTCATTGTATTTTATTTTTTGGTACCAGAGCTTGAACTCGGACCCTTATGTGTCCAAGGTTGGCATGGTACTACTTGAGCTAAATCCCCAGCCCTGGCTGGACAATTTTTTTTTTTTTGAGACAGAGTCTCGCTTCGTAGTTCAGCCTGGCCCTGAGCTCACTGTGTAGTCCAGGTAAACTCAAACTCAATAATCCTCCTGCCTCTGCCTCCAGAGTGCTGGGATTACAGGTGTGAGCTACCATGCCCAGCTGGCTGGGCAATTTTTAAACAGACTTTGTCTCAAAAATAAATGAATAAAATCACAGTACCACAAGCCTGGAATCCCAGCTCCTGCAAAGCTGAGCCAGGAAGATTGCTCCAAGGCCAGCCTGGACTATGCAGTGAGTTCAGAGCTAACTTAAACTACATAACCAGATCCAATCTCAAAAAGCCAAAACAGTACCACCCCAAAGAAAAAGAATGAATGAATAGAAGGCTGGTTTGATCCCCAGTACAACAAAAATAACAACAATGAAACACCCAAAGAGAACCTGGAACAGGGTGTAGCTCAGTGGTGGAGCATATGCTTAACACATGTAAGACCCTGGGTTCAATCCCCAGCACCAAAAAAAAAAATTCAAGAACACCTGGAATAGCGTAGGTTGGAAAGTATGAAAGTACTGGGGATGGTGGCACCCCTCTGTAGTCCCAGCACTCTGAAGGCCGATGGAGAAGGATCATTGCGAGTTCAAGCCCAGCCTGGGCTACATAGCAAGACCCGTCTCAACACCCCACCCGCAAAGTAAGAAAGCACTGAAAAAAATTGATGGAATATATCAAAAGGACACAGAGGCCAGGAAGGAGTCACTCCCACTAGTCAAATCTGGAACAGTTTGAGTATAAAATTAATAGCAACAGTAAGGGGTTATAATCTATTGTATAAAACAAAAATTAAATAATCTATTATCTTTCCACCTGTCTACCTACATACTTACCTACCTAGGCACACAAAAGAGAAAAGAAAGCTCTTTTTTTCCACAGAGTGACCATAAATGTAGAAAACAGAAAATGTTACAGTCATTACAGCAGAACTGATTCTGAACCATCATGTACTAAATCAATGTACAGATGTTGTGGTCCTGCAACATCTTCCCACAAATTATTCATTTCAAAGGGAAAAATAGTAGCTTTGCAGAGACTGAAACTGGCCTCAGGGACCCCAGTGGTAACAGTTGATGAGTCAGTTGCCCACCAAGCCAGCACAGGCCTGCACCATCTCCGCAGAGAAACTCTGCAAAATCACATGTACCGAGGCTTCCTGGAATGAGGGGAAAAGGACATCTGGAGGACATTTGGTGAAACACGAAGATGGACTAAATCATACTGTAATAGTGCTACACTTTCTGAATATTTGTGTGTGTGTATGTGTATGAGTGATACTGGGGATTGAATCCATTTCACACTGAGTTGCCCCTCTACCCTTTTTTATTTTTTATTTTGCAGGGTCTTGTAAGTCTCCCCAATTCCCAAGCTGGGCTCAGACTTGCGGTCCTCTTGCCTCAGCCTCCAGGTGTGCTGGGATCACAGGCCTACATACCTACCTACCTAGGCACACAATATTCTGCAGGAATATTGTCAGATGGTTCAGAAATTACACTTTTCTCTCCAAATTACTATGTCCTTAGGTTGAAATTCTTCAAACTAAAACAACTGTAAGAGACACAAGCTTGGCACCGTAGCACATGCCTGTAATCCCAAGGCTCTGGAAGGTAAAGGGAGGAGGGCACAAATTTGAGCCCATCTGGGCTGGAGGTTTGGCTCAGTGGTTCCAGTCCCCCCAGTCCTTTTTTTTTTTTTTTTTGAGACAGGGTCTCACTTTGTAGTTCAGGCTGGCCCTGAGCTCACTATCGAGCCAGGCAAGCCTGAAACTCAGCATTCCTCCTGTCTCTGCCTCCCAAGTGCTGGGATGACAGGCGTGAGCCACCACGCTGGGCACTGTGGTATGTGGTATTGATTGCTGGTGGGTGTGAGTCACCATACCCAGCATTGTATATGGTTACCGGATCGAAATCAGACCTTGTGCTTATGAGGCAGGCACCAGAACCACTGAGCTAAATCTCCACCCCCCAGTCCTTTTTTAAAGCCTTATTTTGAGACAGTCTTGCAAATTTGCCCAGGTTTTGCCTCAAATTTGAAATTCTGCCACCTCAGCCTCCTGAGTAACTAGGATTAATGGCACATGCTTAGGTGTCTGGTATTCTTTTTAAAAACATACTGAAATTTTTCTTGCCTGACAATGAATATCATTCTTTAACAGAGTCTACCGTTTAATGTTATTTTTAAATCTTTTTTTTTAATACTAAGGATCAAACTCAGGGCCTTCCACATGCTAGGCAAGTGCTAACCACCGAGTTACAGCCTGTATCTAAACTATATTTAAATGTTAAAAATATAATATTTAGGGGTCTCGAGATTTAGCTCAGTGGTTCCGGCACCAGCCTGGTAAACACAAAGTCCCTGGTTTGATCCCTGGTAACTACATACAACAATATTAGGTGTGGTGACTCACGCCCACCAGCAATCAGTACCACATAGCACAAATGCTGGGTTTGGTGGCTCAAGCCAATCCCAGCACTCAGGAGGCAGAGGCAGGAGGATTGCTGAGTTTGAGGCTTGTCTGGGCTATACAATGAACTCAGGGCCAGCCTGAACTACAAAGTGAGACCCTGTCTCAAAAAAATAAAAATAAAAATAATAATATTTAACAACACACAAACTAATGAAGTTACCATACAAATGGGAAAGCATAATTGCTTTTCTTTAGGCACATATTGTTCAATAACAACTATTACTGACAATTTCTAGAAACATTGCCTGTGTTATAGGCCATCTTGGTCTTCTGGTTTTCCCTTTACATGTCCCCTGACCCCAGGCAAAACAACTCATTAGTTGTTCGACTCTGCTTTTAAAAATAGAAAAAGGAAACTACTGTAATAGAGAATCCAACCTACTTTAGCTGTTTATGCTCTGTGCATTTCAGTCATTCCTCCCTTCTTTTTCTCATGGAGAATGAACAGGAGCCTAGGATTTCTTCATCAATGGAGGAGTTTGTAACAAAAAGAGACCAATTGCCCGTATGCTTGAATCAGTACCTAGTTCTTTTTTTTTTTTTTTTCCAAAGCCAGAGGAATCTTTGCAAGGACTTTTCTCTCCGGCACAACAAGAGATAAAGAATAAATTGCTTTTCCACTCCTAGAACTGCCAAAGAATCTTGTAATGGATGTGTTCCCTTTCCTTCTCTGCGCATAAGGGGAGAGAGTCAGACAAGGATGTCTTTCTTGTCCTCCAACAGTGTTCACAGTGAGGGTAAAGGAGGCTGTTAGCACCCTTGAATTACCTGATTATCTCTGCTGATGACAGCCAAGCGTGCCAACCCACTGTCACTGTGCCCCAGGGGAGGAGGCCAGTAGGGCTGACCTGGCAGCCAGGGCCCGAGGCAGAGTCAGCATGGATCTGAGGCAAAGTTGATGAGCCTAAGACAGAACAGCCAAGTCTGGAGGGAGCAAGAGGGCTGAGACTCCAGCCAGAAGAGCTGGTCCAACTCGGCCGGGGAGAGAGCTGGAAGTCAGTTTCCAAAGCTGAGACATGGTGCCAAGGAGGAGTCTGAGGTACAGAGGAAGCCACAGAGGGGCCTGTACTCATGAGTCTCTGGAGGGTTCTCGGTCCATTTTCTGTTGCTCTAACAAAAATACACAAAGCTGGATAACTGATGAAGAAAAGAGATTCACTGAAGTGACAGTCTGAGGTTCAAGAACATGGCACCAGTGTCTCCTTGACTCAGGTGAGGATCTCTTGGCAGATGGCACAGGAATGG